>JXSR01S005703.1:64268-76102 GCA_000969725.1 Ophiothrix spiculata | reverse complement strand
AAGTGTATCAGAATAATGCATTGTGGGATATTCTGAAAACCTCCTCTGGATGGTACGTGGTGCAATGGCAATGGAATTAGTCATAGCAAGCTTTCATGTTGCTTGTATCATATGAAAAGTGAATTGTACTTAAAATTCATTGTCAAAATTTCGTTAAAGAGCCACACAGTTGTCCCTCTGTAATTTTAATGTTTGGATATAGGAGATGTTCTTATCAAAAATTTAACCCTTTACTTACCCCAAATCCTAACTCCTGTAGACCTGAACCTTTCACTATATTCTGAAACTTGCGATAACCCTGACATTTTAGGTGGAATTTATTAGTAATTATTTATCATTTGTTAATGCATTAAAAATATTCTATAGATGTAAGAAATAAGATTTGATGTAAAGTTGTGTTAATATTATCCTTCATATATCGCCGTATTCTTTGACAGTAAAGATGATGACAAAGATAACAAAATTTGACAATGGGGCCTGTGCAGGTTTTGTTACAACATTTGTTTCCCTTAAACAATTTTGGAAATGCTGGATGGTGCATCATTATTATTTCTTTCAAAATGTTAGTCGCTATTTAGTAGAATAAATGGTCAGAATTAGTAACCAGTCATTGATGAAGCTTGATTAACCAATTAAAATAAATCAAAACAAACATTCCTGCCTTAAACTGACTCATCAGTATAAATGTAGTATCTCCTGTAACCCCAATCTCCAAAAGTAGACCCCTGCTGTAAGCGTAAGTGTTCAATTTCTTTCAGAAGTTGACTTACGGGTGATGTCAATTGAAGCTTTGACGTCAGAACACGTCTTAGTAACAAAAATGGTTGAAGAATGCCAGCGGCGATTTTTAGCTACCTGAGTGTTCTCTACATAGCGAAAGTGATGTGTAGGGGAAAAAATTGTTTATTTTGGAAATTATTGTGTTATGTTAAAAATATGTGTGTTTTGGTTAATCTGACGTAATTCTGAATTGAAATTGATCTAGCTGATTTGAAACACGTAGGTGGATACTGACATTATGAGATTATGTTATATTTATAAACTCGGAGTTCTTGGCTTAGTGAATTAGAGATGTATACATCTATGTGAAGGATAAAATGGAAATGGAATTATCAAAGAAATATTTCCAATTTTGTTTTACTCCAAGGAAATGATGCTTTAATTGTCATTTATTCATGCAAAAACCTGAATGTCAATTTTTTTATTTTAACAAGTAAATTTGTAAAGAACATGACACTTATTAAAGATTTGCAATAAGATATATGTGGCAGAATTTTTTTTAAAAGAATGATTAAAGACTCAAGAGGCTTTCTTGTTGGCTAAAACAGTCCAAATGTTGACATTTAAGGGTGTTCTTTCACATGTTTAAAGGAGCTTGGTCCAATTTCTTCAACTTTTTTTCAAACTTTTTGAGATTTTGGTACCAAAATATTGCTCATAATTTTCTCATAACCCCTGTGAAATTTCACGGCTGAGTTATGTTTAGTTTTATATATGAAAATGTCACTAATTATGGTAACAATAATTAATTTTACATAGTAACATATAGGCGGCTCTGAAATAAAAAAAAAATTGTCCATAAAATCAAAACGGTTTGACAGATCCAGCTGAAATTCGAAATTTAGACTTCTTTAGTGGTCCTCTTCTATACAGGGGTGTGATTTGCCCAGATTTGTCTTGATTTCAAGACTTTTTATAATATATCCCTGTATTTTTTCATGAGTAAATCACTAAAAAAACTGATCATACAAACTGGAAAAAATCATGTTAAAGGAATTTTAATATGAAACTGCCTCTGAAATTATGTTTCCTGCAATATTTATAATGTGTAGAAACCCTCTGGCTTGGACCCCCGACCATGAAGACGCTCCGCTCCCATTGCTCGCTTTGCTCTATTACATTCTTTCAAGACTTTTTAAAGACCTCAATCACAGCCCTGTCTATATGGCATTGAAAACCAAATTTTGAACAATCGGACCAAGCTCCTTTAACAGGAACAAACTTCCTCACTCAATGCTAGACCAATTTTAATTGGAATTAAAATTCCTTTTCCCTTAAAACTATCCTGCAAAATTAAATACTCTTGTGTGCATCGTGTTTTTTTGAGATAAAATCTTCATCTTTATAAAAAACCTAACATTTTGTTTTAAAAGATCAATTTTCCTAATGGAAATAATTTACAAGAAGAACATAAGCAAGACATGACTACATTTCTACCTGAATTGCATCTGGAGATTATTATTTTGTTTGTACATCCCACTCTTACATAAAAATCACTTATCTCGTTTGTTTGTCTGGACCGATATGTGCATTTTCGTCAATTGTATTGACTTAAATCCAAGTTCAAGGCAAAAGAAGGGTATAGCCATATTTATCTTTATTCAAACATCCCTGATCACATTGACTTGAACGTGATCAAGCACAAGTTGTGTTAGTATGCTGTTTTGATGGTGCATTAATGTGAAAATAATGCCGACAGGTTGTGATAAACATGGACATTAGCGAGATTCGACAGGTAGCCATGGCGGGGAAAAGTGATATATCGGATTCCAGATATGGTTTCAGCAGTAATGTCCTGTCTGAAAAGAGTTTGGATGCGAGGCGTAATGATAACGGGTAATTGAGCGTCATGTGTGAATGTCCAAGACAAATTTGTTGCAGGAGTATATTGTCACATGTTGTTATGTTGTGTTTATTTCGAACAAGGATTGAAACTGTATCTTGGTGGAAGAGGCATCGTGTTCTGAAGGGCTATTTCAGAAGTCATTGGTTCATTACTGGAATGCATTTTTGCCATGAGAAATCCCCCCCCCCAAAAAAAAAAAAAAAAAAAATAAAATTAAAAAATGACTGTTTCCATCCATGATGGTACTGTACTAAAAAGGCATAAGAATTTCAAATTATTGAGCTAAAATTTAACTTTTCAACATTTGGAAATTTTAAGGAAAGCATGAAAATCTCTCAACCCCAAAAGAAGGAATTTCCTAGGTTTTAACTAAAAATATATAAATACATTTTATAAGGAGTGTACTATTGATTTCTGAAATAGCCAATCTTGTTTATAATGAATATTTATGCGTAAATTTGTCAAATTCAAAGTTGCTTAATATAGTTCTCCTTTTTCTTTTTTTTTTTTCATTTGCAGGACTTGGTGAAAAGTCATCTACTATTTGCAGTACGTGAAGAAGTAGAAGTTTTGAAGGTCCAAATCAAAGAATTAGCCGAGAAAAATGAACAGTTACAACGAGAAAATGCTATGCTACGACAAAATCATGGCCCCTCACAAGGAACTGCCCTTACACAGGGCATCCAACAACAGACACTTCCCCAGCAACAACCCACACCACACACCCAAGGGATACCCCAACAACAATATACTACGACCGGTGGAGCACAAGGTCAGACATTGCCCCCACCACAACAAGGACAAACAATGCCCCCTCCCCAAGGGCAGCATCAAGGAGCTCCTATTAGTATACCCCAGCCTGGTGGAGCGCAAGGTCAAACAATGCCCCCACAACAGCAAGGGCAGCTTCAAGGGGCCCCTTCTATCAGTATATCCCAGCAGGGTATCCCACAGCAACAAGCAGCTCCCCACCCCCAGGGGATGCCCCAGCAACAACCCGCAGCACAACTCCAAATGTCACAGCAGCCAGCTCAGCATCTACCCCAGCAGTCGTCGCAGTCCATCCCAATGCAACAACAGCAGCCGCACAGCATTCCTGGTACGCAACCAACGGGGGCGCTATCACAAGCGCAGCATGGCGTGGCGCCGCCATCCCAGCAGCAACCAGTACAGCATAGTCAGCAGCAGCAGCAGCAACCGCCTCCAAAGACATAACAACGTACTGACGCCTAGTATTACATTCCAGCTATGCCTATTACAACTTCTATGTACACTCTCTTACACAGACACATTCCACTGAATCTGCACAATGTACACCTTATCATATTAGTATGAATTGTGCATCTTGTGGAAGAAATGGTGAACAGCCACGCAGTAGCCCATGCGGTGAAATGGGAAAATTTTAGGTTAAGGAATGAAATTTTAACCCAAAAGTGGAGCAGTCGCTGATCAGGAGCGCAGTGAAAAATAGCGGAGAATATTAGCGCTGAAACAATATGTATCAAGTATTTGGCCGTTGTAGGAAATTCTGCATTTTCAGCAGTCCTGAATGCAGGCAGTCTCCCATCATGTACTATTTAACTGCAATTGAGAGCCGCAGTACTTCTGTATGTACCTATCTAGTCCAAAAAATATTCTCATAACTCTATATTATAAGCTGTTGCAAAGCCTTAAAATACTACAAACTACAAATATTCTACAAAATATTATAAAAGACTTATAAAATGTGCCCTCAAATAGTAAATTCTTAAGAATATATCATTAATCAAATTTATGTTAGCCATTTTGTCTATTGTCTTTTGAAACATTCTCTCAACAACTGTAAAGCCAGCTTCAAACATGAACGCAGAATATAGCAATGTGTAAGTTCCCGTTTAAAGTGGTCTATTTCGTGTTTACAATAAAAACAGTCTTAACTGCTACTGACAACTATAGGCAAAATAAAAATGTATTGGACAAAGTAAACCAAAATCCAGGGTAGGCATTGCATTGACAAACAATGGGGCCCCACACTCTGGATTTGAGTTTTCACTGTCCAATAGTTTTTTGTCTGGCCTATCTATAGTAAGACTTGTCTGTAAGTGTTGATGAAGATACTTACGAAAGACAATCTCACATGGGTCATTATAATATGTTGCTATCAAGAACAAGGATTGTTTTGTAGCTACGGAGTAACCTGATATAGATTGAACCTTCATGTTAAAACGGGAAACATTTACGATTTTAATTAATTATCTTTTAAGGTTGGAATGGTTGCAAATCTTGATGCAATGCAAGTCTGCTTATTCGTCAGGAATATTCAAGTACCTGTTGAGTTCCTTTCCTCATTAACAATCTCGTATCAGCCATCCAAATTGTGTATAACATCTGCATGTATTCAATATTCAAGTACCATAATTCAAGTTTCTGTCACATTTTTGTGCAGGATTGTTTTTGTGGCACCCTGTATTGTTCATTTCATCATGATAATATGAATTAAGAACCAGTCTCACTGTAGCAATAACAGTGCCAATGAAAAGGTGTAACTTTGTTTACAAATAGTATTGCCCACTCTGCTTTTGTGTCATTTTGGCCCGATAATATGGTTCAGGGCCATGGTCCTGAACCATAGTGTATAGAGCATATTTGACTTGTAATTGTCAATTGAAGTACATGCTCCAGGGGCATGTTTGATTTTGAATGCTCCAGAAGCACATTTATGCACCTTTAAATCAATATGCTCCTGTACCATGGTTCTGGACCATATTATCAGGCCAAAATTGCACAGAAGCAGTCACACTAGGTAATGGACGATTTCGTGATAGAATTTATGCGACTGGCGTTTACTTTGTTGAAATACATTGCAAAATCTCATGTCCTGAACCAGGAGTCGAACCTTGAATTTCAAGGCCAAGTAAAATATTGTTTCTTGTGATATGCTTTTAAAAAAATGATGTTTGACCATTATTATTTCACATAAAGAAATTTGCTTTGATTAGAGTAATTTGAAAAACTCAATATGTGTACCGCCGCGGCAAAAGGGTCCAGTTGTCGGCTCGTACATGTTGCTCCTTGTAGCATATCTAATGTATGGTATTTGTATACATCAGATATGCTACAATGAGCAACATGTAGGAGTCGACAACTGGACCCTTTTGCCGCGGTGGTACACATATAAGCTATTTTGATTTGACCAGAATAAGGCCAAAAAATTTAATTGTTGTGTTGCCCGCAAGTGGGATTTCTGAAAAATTGAGTCGGTCGGTCAGAAAATAATTTTTTAAAAAGCACCTAAAGTATCAAATTTGGGTGCATTTTCCACTATTTTCAAAATATTTTCTCAAAAAACACCCAATCTGAGCAAAATTGGGTGCTTTCCTGATAACAATTTTTTTTTTTGGCCTAATATGCATAGCATCTAAACATCAAAAAACACTATATTATCAACATGATGAAATGAACAATGGTTCAGGATGTAACTTTGCAATATATGCCACAAAGCTGACATTATATCCCATGTTATTATAACATGAAGCTAGAAATACATGCTACTCACACCAGGGATTTCAGACGGCACAATAGCCGCATTGTACGCTCTACAAAAGGGTTAATTTGCATCCAGGGTCTATGTAGTCTCGCAAGGTGTAAACCAATAGCACCGATATGCAATGCATACAGTATAATCAATTTACATACGAAGCAGCGCGTCGTGCTTAACGCTTGTAACTTTGATTAGCGAAGGGGCCTCGTAATGCATACAAAACAAGACTTTATGATTTTTTAGCAGATAACATTAAGACAGCGAAAAGAGGCCGCCTCTTATGTATAACAAAACATGGCTGTATAATTTGGTGCCAGGAATAATCAAAAGCGAAGGGCTTCTAAAGTTATTTGTGTGATCTGCCATTATGCTCCTAATATGTATCTCACAGGCTTTTAATGTGAAATTTGCATAATCAGAAACTACTGACAAAGTCCACGATATGTTTTGAAGAGGAAGAGGCCTTTTGGTTCATCTTTTGTATGGATGCAATTCTATATAGACATATAAGTTTGTCATGTTAGAATTTCATCTTGAATTTTCAAAGGGGGCTTTGTTATCTTCACTGCTATGTTACGAACACTTGTACCGCTGTATACAAACCGCTCATTAAAAGTCTATAATTTAATTCCAGTATAGACTGTATATGTTGCATTCTAATGATGTTGGTTAAAGACATTTTGATGAATTGTATCTCAAGATTGAAAAGAAGAGAGTTGAGACTTAAAGAGCCATAATATTTATTAATATCATCAGTTGAGAAAAGTAGTCCAACATTTAAGCAGAGATAGGTATTTGGCTGTAAGCTTAAAATTACTTACATGGTAACCAGAACATGGTCCCAGTATATCATTCCCTATTTGAGCCAAGAATGTCCAGGAATAAAAAGGCAGTTATAATTTAGAGTTGAAAGTGAGCTTTCCAAACCCTAGCAACTGTCATTTTCAGTCCAATTGATCTGTCGTGAAGATTCAGTTACCAGTAGCAGTTTTGCTCAATCTCATGCTATTCTAAGTAAATTATGAACCTCTTCATGATTTTTACAGCTTCTACAAAATTACTTTCAAAATTCTGGTTTTTAAAGATTCTGAAATTTTTCAAATTACTGACCAACAATAAAATCTAGACACTTGAGTTCACAGAATGAGCTCAAAATGCTTTAGTCAGACTTTTGGTTCAGTTCACAAAATGATCTCAAAATGTTAACTTTGATTTAGTTAACAGAAAGATTTCGAAATATTTATTTTGCTTCAATCAACAAAATAGGTATGCTCCTCAGCCATAGTGAATACATTCTGTGATGAGAGACAACCCAATGTAGGCCTAGAAAACAGTTTCAAGGGAAATGCGTTAGAGTTGTGAGTAGGACTCGTTTGTTCGTTCATGCCACAACTTGCCTTGTGTCTTACAAATCACTGACACATGCGCTAACTCGTGACTTAGTGCTAAGGCCTCTAGAATGGGATTTACCTTATCTCAAAACTGATGATTATAAGATTGAAAACAAGATAGAAATAAGAGGAAGAAAACATCAATTCAAGTTCTTTTTTGTTCAATCTGATATATAACTCTTGGAAATATAAATTATAAAATTTTCTTCATCTGGGAAATATAATACTTCATCAAAATGTCAAATTATGGCAATGCAAGTTGAAAGTGTTTTGTTTTATTCATGAAATACATATTGCAGATTTCACAGAATTATTTCTCCGTTTGGATTTACGAGATAATATAGTGCAACATTCATTGGGATTTTCACTATTTGTAATACATGTACAAAGTCAGTGGTTGCAACTAGTCTGCCAAATTTTTGATTCTGCACAAAAATTCATGGTGCTGGTTGCTTAAACAAACATTGTGGCCCTGCATTCTGGCTTTTTGTTTACACTGTCCAAACATGGTCTATAGGACAACTTGACTTAACCAAGGCAACCACTGGCCCGTACTGTACTGCAAATAGAAAAACTTAAGAAAGAAGGTGATTGATTCTCAATATTTCATAATTTTATTCTTATAGCTGCAATAGCGCTGAAAATCTTCTAACTTTCAATTTAAATCTTTGGTTGTGTGATTCAAATGATGATTTCTATAATAATCTGTAATTCTGTTGCCATAATCTACCATTAATCTATATTTTCAAAGTGATACTGTAAGTTTCATAGTTGTTAGTGAAGATACCATTATGACCCTAATGGCTTGCATCACATGACAAAGTCAAAGATCATTATGACCCTAATGGCTTTGAGTCACTATTAAAGTCAAAAATAGTTTTTTCTAAAAAAAATTATCATTTATGATGATAATTAAAGAGAGTTTACAAAGAATAAATAATCTTTTAAAAAAATAGTAAAGAAGCATTTGATTTTACAAGTGCATTTTTTCCCTGATATATTTTTTGCTATTAAAAAGAAAAATTACATTGAGTGGTTTGAGGCTATTTTGAACATGCTTGTTGTAGTGAGATGAAATTCCACCATGGATTGTTTTTAATGAGCTTCCAAATATTTTGGGCTATAAGTCTTCCTTGAACATTACTGCTTCTAATCATAATGGAGACTTGGTTAATGAAAACCAACAAAATGTTTGACATTGATTTTTCATCACTGATACCCTGGTCACATAACCTTGCGGCTAGGTTACGATGTGTTTACGGCGTCATACCAGCAGACACCGATCAGACTCCGGTCGGTGTCCGACCGGTGTCTGTGAGCCCTAGAGACGCTGTAAGCATGCCGCAAGAATTTAATTCCAAGTTAAAACCCTGCGGCTTGTATACGATGTCTTCAGTTATGGTCTCATAACCACCGGCGTCCGACCGAGCATCGCAAGCATTGTGCGGTGTCATACCGATGTCATACCGGCGTTGCGGCTTCTTGCAGCTTATGTGACCAGGGTGTAAGCCTCCGTTTTTAGTAGAAAATATATTTGAATGGATATATTGGATTTTCAGATAACAACACCAGTTGCGCCTAATATTTGGTAACTCATTATAAGAATGTCTGAACTTTTAGAAACAGCTACTAAGTGGTAATAAGGACATGTCATTTATGTTCACTTGGCCAATCTTGAGTAGAGCTTTGAGTAGAGCTTTTCAATCTTTCAACTCGCCACATTTTTCATGTTCAAGCTAGTTCCAAATGCAGCGTATAACATATATTATTAAAGCATATCTTTTTAAAAATAGCAGTTATGTACATAATATTATAATGTGATTGTTTCCAAGTGGAATTTCTTATTAAATTTCATTGTAAAATTAATCTATATACACCAAGTCAATTTTTCAGTCCTTTTTTTTACTATGTAGTCACTATATGATTTGCATGAATAATATGGTTTTGATACAATGTAGGTGCTGATAAGCTTAATGATTAATGAATTAAGCCTACACACCCAAGTAAATATTATTTTTTTATATTTTTGAATAATTTTATGATTGGGAATTCATAAAGTACCGGGTCTACTAGAATTCTTTAACTGTCTGCTGGTCAATAATCCTTAGCATATTTGACCATACAATATCTTCAGTGCTAAAGCAGGATTTGTGTCAGCAATCCTGATTGGTTGTTGGTAAGAAATGCTCAACCATGTAGCCATTAAGAATACAGCTTTAAAATTTACAGCTGATTTTTCTGTCAAGATCTTTGATTAGTTCAATGAATGAAATGAAGTTAGTTATGACCAATGAACAAATAGTTCTCACATGGACAATTTTTGTGTCAGCAATCCTGATTGGTTGTTGGTAAGAAATGCTCACCCATGTAGCCAATAAGAATGCAGCTTAAAATGTGGAATTGATTTATGCTGATTAAGATCTTTGTATCAGCAATCTTGATTGGTTGTTGGCTTGGAATATTTGCTTCTGTAGCCAATAATATTACAGCTTAGAATGTTGCAAAGATTTAAGGTGATTTTCTGACATTGACAAGATCCTTGTTTGGTTAATAAAATATATGAAATTCATTTTGATGAATGAGCTCTTGGTGGGTAGCAAAAAAGATTTGGGCATTATATGCATCTTCAAAGTGGATCAAATCTTGAGAAGTTTTTACTCTCGACTTCTATATACCTGCAGTTGAATTGAATTAATGTTTTCTGATAATATTTGGCTAACCAACTAAGGGCATGTTCACACATAATTTGGTCATGACTATATTCTCGCTCGTGAACGGCTCTAGAGCGAGACAACTTAGCAGCTGCGTTCACACTGGGACACGACTTGTATGTTAAAACTAATGGCGCGTCACTTTTAGTCGCGAGCGAGACACCTTCTATAATTACGTTCACACTGGGAATTTGGTCATGAGTGGCTCACGAGCATGAATATAGTCATGACTAAATTCTTCAGTATGAACACGTCCTAAGTCTCATCTGCAAAACGTTAATTGAATTCATCTGCAGGCATGTAGAATTCATGGTTAGAAATTTTTGATGCACAGTGTTGTAGGCCTATCAAGTAGGTCTATCACATATAAGATCTTATAAAACAAAATAATGATCTTCTAACATATCACGGCTGTTAAATGTGCTCCAGTTTCCCCTAAATCTTGTCATATCAAGACATTTTTTGCTGAGCATTCTGCCTGTCTGGGATATCTACCCTTTCACATACATCTATGACTAAATTTTCAAGGAGTGATTACACGAATCCAAGTCACAGTTCAACAATTATCACACGTGCCAATTAACTTGTGTGAACTGTGTCCCCTAATATTGATGTCATGGATTGCCTAAATACTTCCTGTGTCTGCTATTATATGAGTGACAAGACTTAATAGACTTCCTAACAGCCTTGCATGGGAATATCAAAAAGGTCGTATCTGCGAATATTTCAAATAGCTGCCATATATCATGTTCTGTTATAATGTCAAAAAGACGGGATAACGAATGACCAGTTCATTATTGTTTGAAGCGATCAATTTATTTTAGCTAGCATGGATTAAATTGCGTCCATTGCTCAGGGTTTAAAGGAGCTCGGTCCGATTTCTCAAAATTTAGTTTTCAGGGAACATGTGTAAGATGACCACTCAAGAAGTCTAAATTTCAAATTTCAGCTGAACCGGTCAAACCGTTTTGATTTTATAGACAATTTTGTATATCAGAGCTGCCTCTATGTTACTGTGTAAAATTAATTATGGTTACCATAATAAGGCACATTTTCGTATATATCTCCAAAACGGAACATAACTCAGCTGTGAATTTCACAGGTTATGAGAAAAATATGAGTAACATTTTGGTACCAAAATCTCAAAAAGTTTGAAAAAATGTTGAGGTAATCGGACCATGCTCTTTTAAGTATATAGCATTATCATTAGCATGCCAAATCAAAGATCTTTGGTCGAATTGATTTGTTTTGACATCTTCATATACATAACCCTTTAAGCCCTGAGGCTTATTTCCAAAGGGGTCCTTAATATATTCAAATCTTCCAAGATCTAATATGTGATACTAAAAGCAGCTATTCGGTAAACATGTACTTCTTTTGGGCAATGACACCACGCCTTATATCACATGTTAAAATGTCAAAGCATTTTAACTGTTATCTCTTTATGATATCATAACCATAAATCTATGGAATCAAGAAGTGAATTTTATCAGCATATCTTGGCTCTTCTGTATAGGTCAAACCAAATTTTGCTGATTACATTGGACTAATTGCGGAAAGAAAGACTGCCCTTGTGAAAGATTTTG
>JXSR01S005703.1:48602-64088 GCA_000969725.1 Ophiothrix spiculata | reverse complement strand
GGGGGGGGAGAACAAAGCAAAAATAGGAGTTCTCCATAGACCCATTTACAAAGTCAAATTTCATTTGGGGGGCGAAAGGGGGGGGGGCAAGGGTTTCATCAGGGGAAATGCACCCACAATCTTTCACAGGACAGTCTGGAGTTGATAAGTGGATTAACCCAATATGAATGTTTTGGAATCAAATTGACTCAGAAATTGTATTAAAATCAACTTCAGTCAAAAAGTTCCCATACAACATGAAAAATGTTTGACATATTTTCTTTCTTCATACATTTATCCCACTCAAAGGTGTTTTCACACATATGACATTTTTGCACTGACTTCATACATAAAAAAGTCAAGTATTTTAAAACATGTAAATTATTAATATACTTGTAGTCTATTCACACCACACTTTCAAAATAACCAAGTTTCCAAACTATTAATATGCTTACAGTAACTGGTTGATCAGATCATATATTCTCCTTAATCTTTTATTTCCATGGAAAAGTATATCGACTTTATTAGCATCAACATTCAAGGGTGGAAGTTTGATCTCTGTACTATCTATTGCAAAAGTATGTAGAGAGAATTGAACATGTAATCATAGCTTTATAGCCTCATGAATATTCATAATCAAATATTTATAAACATATTACCCTCGTCCACCAGAGATCAAATTTCCATAATCATAGGTCTGATGATGCCGCAATATACTTGTTAGTGGAAATCAACCAGATTATGCAGATTTTACTGGTATCCTTTTAAATAGACGCTATATATGTCACTCCACGTCACCGTTGAGCGTGATATTATAATTTGCTTTTTTGTAAAGATTTTGCATGATTTGTGCACTTTTTTTGTTCATTTCCGAACACTGCAAACTTTTAAAGTGTGGCATGTCATATGGTGTAAACCACTCTTAACATTAGGTGGAATGATGTACAGCGTATTATAGTCAGTGTCACAATTACTCAGGCAATTTAAACATCAATCCAGCATGCAGGGCCCGATGAGATATAAATACAACCTGGACCCTGCATTTTGGTTTACGCTGTTTGAGGAATTGTGGCAATGACTGTAGTTATTGAATAAGAGTCAAATATGGTTACAATAGCTTGTTATGGAGCATTCAGAGTCCATGTGGATCACTTGGCATCTACAGTGGAACCTCATTAACACCGTGACAAAATCATGCACTGGAGCCAAAGAGTTTAGTTTGGGTTATCAGGATTTTGTGTAATCCAATTGATTTTACATAGGAAATCAATACTTGGGACCCAACAAAAATTTTGTGTTATCAGGGTTTTTGTGTTAACAAGGTTCTACTGTACCAGTACACAGTCTGTACACTTACAACGAACCGATGGCAGCAATCAAAGAATGTTGAAATCTGAGCGTACCATTACTGACTTGCAGCTTCTGAACGCTGGTTTGCTTGCTGCAGAAAGTAGAATCTCGGTCAAATCCTTGTCGGTACATGTGATGTTGCCGGTTGGAATTCCTGTACAAGCCTGTCTGAACTGTTCAATCAAAATGGATTATGTCCCAGTTGGTTTGATAATAATATACGACATTTAAATACGCTATTCACCATAGTACTGGCCATTATTATTACCGCCGTACAAATGAATCATCGGAACCATTTCGCCTCACACTAGGCCATTTGCAGCCATGGCCATTGGTACAGACCTATCAGCACTTAGGTTATGATATTGCCTTTTAAACAGCTCCCCAATGCGCTCGGGTCATCAGTCTCTTGCAAGCAGTTGCAACTATATTTGACCTTCAATGTACATTGTAGTAATTCTGATCTTATGCTAACTTGACACAATATAACAGTTCTTTGTAATGTAACGTAATAAAACATGTATGCTAATAATATCCTTGTTCAAATGTTGTAAACAAAAAAACATGATGAAATTGATGATGGTAATGATATGATGATAAAAAAGTGTGTGATATTAATCTCCAAACATTTATAGCTTGTGGAGAATAAAACTGTTGAAAAATACTTGTATAGATTAATGGTTAGTCAAATGTAGATATATTTGTAATGGTCTTAGGTAAGCTTTACTAGATCTGCCTTATGTACTATTTTGAAAAATAAGGAGCTTTTGATTTCGATGGCGGTAGGTAATGATCCATGATGGACTATCCAACAACTCACCGTATCTCCTTGTACAGGAGCGTACCTTTGTTGATTTGTGATGAACCCACAGTTGATATTCAAATTAGCGCGTAATGCACAGTACAGCTCTCATGGCAGTGCGTCTACGCAGTACGCATAGGTCGGCGCACCGTTAATGCGCGTCGGGAAGTTTGAGTACGTGCAAGGCCTGGTGCTTGGAAACAGTTAATAACGTCAAAAAACATTAAAAAGGGGCATTTTGCTTCAGATTCTACTGAATATTTTATGACAATCTGTTAAAGTGAAAACATTTAGAATGTAATTTCAAACACGCCTCGTGAGTTGTTCATCGTCAATCAACATCTCTGCATCCGAGGCGTCGGTGTATTTTTGTCATGCTCGGGTGACTAAAGCCACCCTCGTGTAATAAAAATAGGGGGGATGCATGGATGCATCATTGTCGATTTTTGATGAAGAACTCTGTAGCGTGTGTTTGAATACCTAATGCACTCGTTGTTGGCCTAACCACGACAGTTGTTGGGGTCTTGTGTGTGTTATCGACACAAGAAAAGGTATCAAGCTGTCTTGCACCTCTCTGGTCTAAAGGCCAGATTCCTTTTATCCGTTTGCGGTTCAGTTGCGGTGCGTTTTGCACTGTAAGGGTACTGGTAGTTGTATAATTTAAAGCACATGATTTAATGGTATAGGGTTTAAGTTGAGATTCAATTATGACTGTCCGTTTTCAATGCGGTGCGTTTTGAATCGATATATTGGTTTTTAGCAAGAGTGATTGCTTTTATCCGGTCCGTTTGCGGTACGGCTATCTAGAAACACATGCGTTTACTTGAATCGGAGAAGATGATGAAATGTAACCGCATTAAAAATGAACGGACAAAATTGAATCTCAGCTTCAACCTTTAAATTATGTCACTACCAGTACCCTTACCGTGCAAAACGCACCGCAACGGGATAAAATATAATCTGACCTTTAGACCACTGTGACCAAAGAGGCAAAAGTGGAGTTCCATATTTTGATATGAATTCAAAACATCTTCCACAATACTGATCTGAAAATTTATCTTACTTTGAAAAGACTAAATTGCTGATTCTGGATGGATTCCCTTAATCTTCCAAAGAATGAGTGCAGTTTTCAAATTGGCTCAGTTACATTGCGGTGTCAATTTACCATCATAAATTGTATCCGTCGTTGAAATCAAGGGCTCTATATTGAAATGTTGAAAGTAAAGATGGTGATTCATTTACGTATTATCAACACTGGGTTGCCTGTGAAGACGATTTTAATTTGTCATCCCATTATTAAAATTTGAAACTAGTAATGCCTAAAATTGCAGTAGAAATGTAAGGTAGAATGAAGGTATATTCAGAACCATAATGATTGCCGCTTTTAAAAATTGTTGATTAATAATTAGTGTTTTTCGACTACTTGTGGTGCATGTACCGTATATGTCATTATCGCCTTACGACCGGTATTAATAAAAGTTAAAAGGTTAAAAACTTTTAAGTGAAAACTTTATTGGTATACTGATAATATCCTAAGGTTCGAATATCAAATCAATTGTGAAACCCTATTTTTTCTATTTGATTGTAATAAATTTTTGGAATTCCCCATCACAATTATTTTTTCTTCTTTTTTTTAAAAGAGAGGAATAAAAAACTTGGCAGCTTGTGTGCAATTGATAAATTGATTCTGGATTGACTTTTTTTCTTCAAAATAGTCATTAGTAACTTTGTCATGATTGATTGGAAAAAACATGCAAACCATAAACCTTTCTGGGAACTTTCTTTATTGCTGATGCGAATTTTCTGTGAGATTTATGAAAAATGCACGCAAAGTGTGCATCACGAGCAGGGATCCAAGGGTAGCGCCCCGGAAGTTCCTAATTTTTAGGTTTTTTAAAAGCAAAAAAATCATCATTCTGAGGCCCTATATACAGCATTTTATTAAGTCAGAAATTGTAGAAATAACTGACATTACATTGATATAGAACAAGAAGCTTAAAGAAGGACTTAAGATTATAACTCGAGACTTACTTTTGACTTTTTTCTCCAAAA
This sequence comes from Ophiothrix spiculata, assembly GCA_000969725.1. Classification (NCBI taxonomy): domain Eukaryota; kingdom Metazoa; phylum Echinodermata; class Ophiuroidea; order Amphilepidida; family Ophiotrichidae; genus Ophiothrix; species Ophiothrix spiculata. The sequence goes on along the minus strand of JXSR01S005703.1, from coordinate 59,905 downwards.
CTCAAGTGTTACAAGTTCTGGGACTGGGTGACAAACATTGAAGCCTACCATTTTTTTTTTCTGGGACTTTCATTATTTTTTTCTGAGAAAGGAGCGGCCGCGTTACCACGGATTTAAAAGCCCGGATGCAAACCCCACCACGCCTATGATTCAACCTTATTCTGATGATCAAGAACGTTTAGAAATCATATCATCAGGCATTGATTTTCAAATTGATATCTAAAAGTTCTATTTGAAAGCTGATGATTTTAAAGGGCCTACGAAATAGGAAGATAATCCTGATACAAGTCTCTGTGGGTCATTCCATTGCAAAAAACAGGGCCCGAAAAAGGAACACACAACAAATCGCACCATTAGTGGTGATATTGATTTATCAATCTGATCATTAAGTATACCATGAATAGATTCAAACCAGTCACTTTGAATTTTCTATTCATTCTATTCACTGATACACTGAGAGACCAATACTCTGAACAATCACCGCGTATGACGTAAAAAGTGATGAATGACGTAGAAAGTGGTGCCTAATATTGAACATGTTTCTGTCCCTCCTGCTAGACTTGTCACAAGTTGCATCATTATTACTTGTTTTTCTTAGAACAAAGCCTGAAATGATAATGAACTATATTGTTTTGTATTCAATGACCACTAAGCTTTATTTTAAAACGAACTTGAAATTTTATTTCATGGGACCTTTAAAAGTTATATGTGAAAGCTGATATTTAAAGGTCAGACATGTGCATGGCAGGTTTCCTGTATGCAGCAATCTTGATTGATATATATGTGAACTCTATGGCACAAGATGTGAAGATATATCAAATAAGAAGGGCATTGTGTCATGTATGAAATGGTGTCATATCGATAAGGTACCTAGGAATAGACCTTTCATCGTGGATTTTTTTTTAAACAAATCAGGGTTGGGCAATAATTTTTAACTTTTTTGAACAAAACAAGTCAAACAGGGTAAGAAGTTTGCATATGCATTTCACCCTGAATTAAAGAAAATACCAAAAAGTCAAGAAAATGTCAAAATATGTCTTAGAATATCAGTGTATTGATAAGTGTCTCTCATGTATAAATAATCATCCCCATAATCAAAGACAAGGTTAGAATAGTGGAAGAAGCAATGAACTGTGCCTGGAGGGATGAGAGTTCCCTAGAGCATTTGAAAAGAATAAATTTGCAAAGTTTCTATTGATTTTCTTCCTTTCCCAGCTGCAGTGATGTTTATACATATTCACAATTCAAATAAATCAAAGATGCTCAGAAACTTGAATTTAAGTGTTATAACAAGTTAACCTTGAGTTAAAAGCTAGAATATGAATTATGGTTCAAAATTTTTTGAAGGAATAGCCTAGCCTGAACTATACTTTGATCAACACCAAATAGGCGGGCCTCTTCACACTGTAAATTGATACAGATAAGCGTGTGCATAGCTAAACACATCACAAGACACAATGCGGGTTGACCGAGTATCAGTATCTACGGCACGTGTGTAAGTGGGATTATGTTTACTTGCGGATGAATAAAAGCCTCATAATTCCTGCCGATTTGGTGTTGATCAAATTATAAGATCAACATACCTCTGTAACAGCAAGCCATAGCCTACCTAGTTTACAAGGGCTTGCTTGTTCAGTCAAACCTGGTCTGCAAGGGTTTAGATTTGCATAGCCTAACCTAGTTTACCAGGGCTAGTTAAACCTGGTTTTAGAGTGCTCTTTGTGTAGTTATGGTAACCATAACATCATGACATTCAAGTTACAAAGTCAACCTGGTTTATCCTGACTGTTGCGGACATCGCAGTGATGTCAACAATTTCAAGTGCGCAATCTCAGCTTTTTTTTTTTTTGAGGCTGCAACTGCTATGTCACATCACATTGAATCTAGCATTGAATTCACCTTTGGTTGTGGCAAACTATCACTGCAATCTAGACAGCTCTGATTTCACTAAGGACGTGTTCACAAATACTAGTCATGACTAGTTAGGAGCGACTCTAGAGTGAGACAACTTAGCAGTTGCGTTCACACGGGCACGACTTGCGCATTAAAACTAGTGGCGCGTCAAAAACTAGTGGCACATCACTTTTGGTCAGGAGCGAGATGATGGATGCAAATTTTCCTAATTTATTAGGAATTCATTATTTTTGGTTATTTTGGACTACTTTTCCACATACTTTTAAAAATCATAATTTCCCAAATTCAAGGTTTTTTTTTAAATTCGAGTGATAGAAAGTTGCATACAAATGGCTAAAAGGTTCAAAATGTGCATAAAAAGTGAGATTTTAGCCCCTTAAATATATCAAAAATCTGAATCTTTTCTCCCTCCGCTCGAAATTAGTATCCTATCAAAAATAATTTCCTCTTTTTTTTTTCTATAACTTAGTGGCACCTCTGTGTATGAACAGCCAAGCAAAGACTAGAGTCACATGTGGCAACCAAAATTTTCTAAATAGGCCTACACCAATGTTTTCATACCACAAAAGATTTTTGTGCATTTATTTTAAAACTTACAACCTGAAAATATTCTATCCTGTAAAGGTGAATTCATACTCGGCCTCCAAGCAAAATTTTTCCTACCAAACATTTGGTCGTGACGTCAAAATGACGATTGACTCCAAACAAAACAACTTGAACACCGAGTTGAGACCAAATAAAATTTCGCGCTAGAATGCACATGTTATTGAATTGCCATATACATTGGACCAAATGTTTGCTATCCGTTCATACTTTAAATTCGATGGCAAATATTTGGTGACGTCACGACCAAATGTTTGGTAGGAAAAATTTTGTTTGGAGGCCGAGTATGAATTCGCCTTTAGGTGTTGGAGCACAATAAGGCCACAGCCTTAATTTTCCAAAATGGCGACCGTAGGTTTGATTGTTCACCTCAAGATTATTGAAAAATGCATTACATGTTTTGAAAATATTTAGAGGTGTAGAATCAAGCCTACAGTCGCCATCTTCAAAAATTGAGGTTGTGGCCAGGTTGTGGCTGTGGCTATTATTGTGCCTCGACGCCTTACAAGGTAATAATGAGGTTATGAAAAATTGATAAATTGCATATTAATGAGATTTGTAATGGTGGTGTATTTGTTTATGCCCCATGAAATAGGCCATTACTATGGCTATGGAAGACTAAATATTAAAACAAACATCGATTTATTCATATTGAATAGATTTATAGTTACCTATTATACTAGTATGAATCTTTGATGATTTTAGGTTTATTATCAAAATGAGGTTTCTGAACGTTTTTAATTATGCGGAAATACTTTCGAGGGGGAGTGTATTCACGAATGAATCCAGTACTTTGGATGATTTCTAAAATGTCTTGGTAGCTCCAGACACAATGAGGCATAGGAAGGTAGAATACAACCTCATACCCTGAGGTACAGTGCAAAAAATCTTAACATTCAAGTCAAACGATATGTGTTAATGGGATGAGTTACGATACCTAAGAAGACTTCAATCTCAATTTGTGCTAAGAGGCAAATTCAATATCAATGAACTTTGAATTTGAGAATGAGACACATTGATGCTGCTTCTTTTTGTGATTCCAAGACATCTCATGCATCTTAATCCAAACTTAATGTATTAGGCCAAGTAAAAAATAAAACATGTTTCTCGTCCGGGTGTTTGAAAAAAAAAGGGATGAGGTACCTTTTATTTTTTATCTCAATGGCAATGCAAAATCGCCCATTAATGGCCCATTCTCACCCAAAGTATCGATTACCAGATGTGTTATTGGAAGAAGAGGAGGCCCTTTTTATTTTTGAGTTTTGGACATATTGGAGGGTTGACTGAAATAAAATATGCTTTAAAATGCTTATTTAACATAATCAAATCTATTGCACAGACTTAAACTTGTTAAACACTTTTTACAAATAAGTTATGTATGAAATTTAAAAAAAATAAAAATAATTTTTCAAAATCCTTAAAAAACGATGCGGGAGGGGACGAGAAACATATTGATTTTTTATTCGGCCTTATAAGAACACAGGGCCTCAACATGTAACAAAATACCCCATTGTTGCTAAATTTGTAGCTAAAAATAACATGGAAGCGTTTTTTGAGAGCGTGATTGCTTGCCATTTGCGATGTCACATTCCTTTTGAAAGCTGCGAGCTATGTGGGGCAATGAGTAGGGAAGATGGATTAGGTTTGTTACTTATGACATCCGGAGTATCGATACTGATGCGAGCATTGTGGTTGAAGTGACACCAGTGTAGGGAGGTTTAAGGTGTTGCTTTTTAAAGAGCTGATGCACAGCGCTGTGTCTTTGATGTATGTGATGTTTGCAGTTAAATATTAAATAGATGGTGACAGGCATTTCTAAAAGGCGTTTCTGTTTCAAAAAACCTGTATGCACAAAAGAAAGATCATTTTATGAGAATTTTAACAAAATTTTCTACTTTAGGCCTTTATGGTTCTGAAAAATGTTCGGTTTTAAATTCAGGATTGAATTAAACCTTCTGCAAAAATAGCTGGTGAGATTTATTGCACATAGTTGCTTTGACAAAGATTTGTTAATAAATGAAGATCATTTTGGGATTAGTGATCAATTCAGGATTTGTCTTTAATCCCTCAGAGTTGATGAAAATTGAATCCGTATTATCGAAAACTTTCAACATATTTCATAATAGTACAAGTCACTGTCATAGTACATGTTAGAATAACTGGCATATGACTTGAACCACTGATCATATTGATCGAAGCAAAAAAAATGTAATGGTTTGATGATTCTGTACAAATGTATGAGCCAAAGCCTAGCTATAGGTCAAAATTTTATTGGACAATGTAAACAAGAACCCAGACAACAGGGCCCCATTGCTTAGTAAATGCAATCCCCACCCTGTATTTTGTTTACATTATCCATTTTTTTTCCAACAATTTATTACTTGCATGTGCTATGGCAGTGAGGTTAAAAGCAAGATAGCGTTGCATGATACAAAAATATTCTTTGAATAAAATATGTTGTGTTTAAACTGCATCAAATGCAGAATTTAGAGAGAAAGACTAGAAATCCCTGACAGCTGAGTACACATATAAGAATTGTTTGGTTGGTGGTGTGATATGTCGTTCCAATGTATGTTGTATTAAAATCAGGCTGTTCTATTTGAAATCTGTACTCCCTTGTCCACTTCATAACATTCATCTGAAATGGATGGAATTTTAAGTTGGATTCTATAATGCTGGAATAAGAAATATCTGAATTTCTTTGAATGACTGAATGTGTTAATATTTGTTAAATTAAAAAAAATCCACTATTCTCAATGGGAACTTGTCTTAGATGTGGATTGACTATTATTGGTGAGAATTCCAAATTCCTACACTGAGGGGTGTACGGATTTCAAGTAGAATAGCTCATTCTTCATATTCATAAAGTATTTAACAAAAACTTCCAAATGTATTGATATTGAATAACATGATATGGTAAAATTACTCAAAACGACAATTGCTTGTGCTTATTTTGTTTTTCTTTTGTAGGCCTATGGTCCACTAAAAGTTAAAATGATTTGCATCGCTTAAAATCAATGAAGTTCTCTTTTCTTTTACGCATAGTTATGCGCTGCGGAAGTAACATGTCATAATTTATGCAAACCACTCGTTGTGAAGGACGCTTTGAGCCACTGATTCCAAACAAATATGGTGGGCATTTTTACCACGTATAAAAGTCTATAGGGAATAATTGCATTATTTTTTTGCAACTTATAAACACACAAAAAAAGAACATTAATTCGAAAAAGGAAAAAAACACAACCGATTGAAAAGATGGTCTGATTCTTGCGAGTACATATGTCTTTTGTGTTACTACATAATATGATCAGTGGAACCATTATCAACATGATCATTTATTTGGATGCAGATCACACGTGTTGGGGCTAATTCAGTAAGAAATTCCGTCAGTACTTCTGCAGCGCATTGTAATGCACTGGTAACATGGATAACGGTGTCTGATTAAATCGATACTTTGAATGCGTACGCTCTGTTATGAACTAACATTATTTTTACCAATTTATTTTGTGTTAAAGGAGAAACCAAGTAGTTGTAATAGGCATAAAGTGGAGACTACTGAAAAGTTTACACAGCAAGATTACTTAATAACTATGTTATGGTCATTACTTATGAGTATTTGTATTTTAAAGCTACTTTGCAAGTTGCCACAATGCAAGTTAAGTCCATCTAGATGGACCTCGCAAGCTAGTGCCGTAGGCGCGCGTTTGCTTGTGATGTCCATCTAGACAGACTATGCAAGTGCCGCTGTTATATTTGCCCATGCAGACACCAGAGTAATATTGTTGTGTATATGAGCCCCTTGAACCTCAATTCATTTTGTCTTGAATTGAGTTCATATGTAGGGAAAGAATACTATATATTAATGATGGCACAACAAAGTGTTGTCCTGCAATTTATGTTGATTTTGAAATGAGCTGGTATGTAGAGGGAAATATATTTCATTTTACTTCAAAAATTCATGTTGACATGAATTTATAGAAAAAGTAGAGAAAATTATTGAAACTTAAAATGAAAGATATATTTAAAAAGTATTACTCTATAAAAATCAAATTCATGTTGACATGAATTGAGTAGAGATATAGTATGGAAGCTTAAAGGTGCCACCCTTTTGTTAAGATGATTTATTGAGTGATATGGAGAGATACAAAATATTAAAGTATGGAAGCTTAAAGGTGCCACCCTTTTGATAAGATGATTTATTGAGTGATATGGAGAGATACAAAATATTAAAGTATGGAAGCTTAAAAGGTGCCAACCTACTCAAAATATGTGTTATTGATGTGATGTAATCATATCATCCAGAGATTAAAGAAAAAGATGCAACATGACAAATTTGGTAGGCGTAATACCTTTGCCTCCATGAGCAGCAAGAAAATTAATTATTGTTATATTCTTGGACAAAACTTGGTGTGGCACCTGGTTTAGAGCCTATCGGGTGACCAGGATATTTATTTGACCAGGTATGGTCCAGGATAGCGTATCCATTCAAACAGATATGGTCGTTTTATGGTCTCGGATAGGACTAACCAGGTATACGCTGTATGCAGCTCCCCAAGAAGGAGCATTCGCACAGGGGCCAACAGCTTTACGTGATTTCCGAACCACAGAGCAATTAGAGTAAAGTTTCTTGCCCAAGGAGATATGGTCGACCGGCAGTGCCACCACAGTATCATCTCACTCATTTTTTCAAAATATTTGGTCTCATATAGGGTCACCTTTAGAATCTGCAGCATGTGGGTGGTTACATATATTAAATACCCTCCCCCCCCCAGTGGTTTATTTGGCCAAGAAATTATGACAACTTATTATCACAGGTGATTTATGATGAATGCTACTTACATTTTATTCATTCCTTTGATTAGCAAATGAGATCTGTTCGTTTTGTTGTAAAGATGTTTAGGAGCAAAAACACAACATGCCATGATTGAGTCTACACTATTTTGTCCTGTCAACATTTTGATCTTGGTTCTCTTAACAAGTGGATAGCTAGGGCATCTTTAAGCTTCCATAGTTATGCTATGATAGTATGGGAAATGCATATTCTGGTTATTGTTAGAGTATATAGATATAGTTCTTTTTATTTATGCACAATTATAACTCGTATTTTCTTTTCATTTCATTGTAATTGATAGTTTTATGTTATTGTTTTTGTGTGTACCCTTTATTTTGAATATCTTTATTCAACGATACAGCGATTGTGTGATTCTAGCATAATGCAATGCAATGGTATAATTGTGGGGACAAGCTCCTCCAAGAGAGCTTGGAATACACATCGGTGCGCAATCGATGTATTTTGTCTCAACAATGAAGCCTCGAGCAGATGTGGATTCACGCTGCGTACTGAACTGCACGTATGTGTTTACGCATATGCGGCAGGCATGAGAATCTTCCTGTTTAAACAGGAATTCCTGTTTTTTTTTGTGGCCAAATTTCTGTGTTTTTCATCTATTTTTAGCCTGTTTTCCTGTTGTTGTTTTTTTTCACAATTTTCCTGTTTTTTCATGGAATTTCATTCTCATGCCTGATACGTATAATTCCTACGCGTCCTACTAAGTCGTTTGTCAATGCACACGCACGCATCATCAGTTGGATCTACATCCCAGGAATCTACGCTACATGGATGTACATCCCAAGATCTCATGGAGTTCGTCCCATTACTGTCACAAAATTTGCATAATTTCCCATTATAGTTTGTTGCTTCTAATTTATTAAACATCTTTGCAATATCCGAAATGCATTCAGTAAAAGTCAACTAGGATGTGTGTTGCCCATGGACCATCTGCCCATGGACATAACCTGTTGGCTTGTGGGGCTTTAAGTCATGACGTATTGATTCGGAATCCTGCGCTTTTCCACTATAGGAAAAACAAAAATTATTGGACAGTGTTAAAAATACCCAGGGTAAGGGGTGCATTTACATGGGCTCTGGAGTTTTGTTTACACTGTCCAATAAATTTAAGTTTTTCACACAGGCTCCCTATTGTATTTGCTTCAGAACGTTATTAGCTATGCCTTAGATTGTAACCAATATATGCAGTTTTAGTTTTTAGAAATCTTTGTTCAGAATACAGCATTATTGCATAAAGATAATTGCTTGTTAAAATGATATGGTTACAATGTAATCTGAATGATGAATTTTGCACCAAAGTTGCAAATCAATATAACGAAATTTGACCCGTTTTGTTATTGGTATGATTATTTTGCTTATGTCATGTGGAATATTTTTGAAAAGTACCTCAACTTTGTATATTGGTTTGTTTTGCATAATATTTTTATTGTTTGAAATTTTTTGAACCAAATTTTGTTGTCAATTTATTGGTTTGAAATTATTATGCTTCCCATTTCGCAATGATTTTGAAAACAAAAAATATTTTTTTAGCTCTGAGCTGGATTTTACCAAGTTTACGTATCTGTTTAATAAGGTTATTAGGTGTTAATTTCACCCTTGTCTTACTTAACCAAGTAAACATGTGTGGTAACTAGGGTTAAGATGTTAACATAAGTTATCTTGGTTGTGCATGGTTGGGGTTCACTTGTACTTATTGAAAGGGGTCTGAACTTCACAATTTTTAAGCAGTTATTATTATCATATCTTGAAAAGAAAAATATAAAGTATACATTTTTTCAAAGAAAATTTGGGAAGGACTTATTTATAGCTTGAGATTTTGACTAATTAATTCGGCTTTGAGAAGTTCTCTAAAAAGTAAAAACGAGTTTTATGTGCCATTTTGTAGCAAACTTCTAAAGAAAAATGTCTTTTGCCAAAAGTCTTCAAAAATATAATTTGGTCATCAAGACCAAAAATCTAAATCTAAAACTGTTCACACTTTTTTGATTCATTTGTTAGTTCTGAAAACTTAGTCCAAAAAGCCAAAACCTTTTTTTCCCTAAATAAATGATGATGTTTTAGCATTGCTGACTCTTTCTGTATTTCTTGGCAGTTTCTGATTTTTTGAAAAAGTTTTCAAGTTACGATAAAAACAATTTTCCAGAATTGTGAAGCTCCGGACTCCCACCCCGTCCTTAAAAGAATATGTAAACGGGGTTATTTTCGCGAGGGTTTAATGTTCGCGAATCAGCATCTAACCGCGAATATAACACCCAGCGAATACATTTAATTTATGTGCAGGTCTATGTAATGAAGCATTAAAACGCTAATTTAACATGCGCGAAAAGGCTGTGATCGTCTGGTTTCGCGAAAAATTCTGCTCGCGAAAAATTCCCGTTTACAGTATGTAAAATTGTCCCTACAATCCAGTGAAGTCAAAAGTATGTATTTATTGATGCATTTCATAAGTCTGTGAGAAATTGTATGTTGCCTTTATTGTTTTACTCGTATAATTATCACAATGTAGTCAATACTTTTGATTGTATTTTTAGACATAATGATGAAAATAAATAATAAATAAGTCAATCAAGGTAACAGTGTTTTATTATATGGCATCATTTGTTATGAGAGTGATGCATGGGTGTGAAATACATCTTTATCACTCAGTAGATAAAAATACAACAATTTAGCTAAAACTGATATTTTTGCGTATTGCATAAACTTTCAAACTTTCTATGTGATACGAAAAAGTCGAATCATACAGCACTTTAAAGCAATACTATAAGATTTTGATCAAAAATGGTTTATGGTAAAAACAGCATAAAATGAAGGATATGACTATCTTAAATTGTTTTCAAGTGTACTTTGTGAAAAAAATTGTTTTGCCAACAAAAATGGATAAAAAGCACATGCATGCTTTCCTATACTAATGCATGTGGAATTAAATTTGGGAGCCCGAATTTAATTCAATAAATGGCCATAACAGAAAAAGTAACAATCTTTGAGGCAAATCGTTTGGAGGGTATTCATATCTACCAAAAACAAACCCAATAATATGTGTGACAGGGGGTGCTTTATTTTTAACACTTTATAGTATTGCTTTAACCAATCTAACTTGTATTGCTTTTGGAACATACAGTTGTATTATGGTTTATTCAGAGTCTGTCGATTATAGGTTAATAAATGCGCATTTCATACGCGAGTGAAATGATACAAAATCAATGCATGCGCGGTTAATTTTGATGCGTCCAATTCATGTGGCCCGTAGGGGCCGAGTGCATTGGACTGCAATCAAAATTTACCGCAAGTGCATTGATTTTGTCTCATTTTACGAGCATTATGGAATGCAAATTTATTAATCTAATTCATACACGACAGAAAAATAATATTGCATCTTTTGTGAAAAGAAATAAGGCCTTTTTTTAAAACTTCTCTAAACTAAATAAATAATCACCCGACAAAAACAATGAAACAATAATACGCACTCAACGCCCACCACGCAAATTGGAACGCAACAAGCGCAGTGGATTGTGTAAATCCACTGCATTCCGCGTACTTTATATTCTTACGTTCTGATTGGCCAGGTGACATGCGCAGCACACGCGGAGTGTATGAATATCCATCGATCGATGGCCATCGACGCACAGTCTTTTACACGCACTATACTTTGTGCATAGTGCGCGTAAAGACTGCACGTCGATGGGCATCGATCGATGTATATCGACAAGACTCTGAATATACCATTACAAAGCGCTTGCTAACTGCAACGTATTGTACTACGCAATACTGATAGAAACAACCTCAATCAAGCCAAGGAAACTACAAATCTAAAGTTGATTGCAATGTTATAAAAAAATATAAAAATAACCATTTTCAAAGCATTTTTCCTGGCATTTTCAAGTTTTTGCTATCGATACATGTGTACTGAGTGATAAATTCATTATCCCCAATTTGTTCT
>JXSR01S005702.1:15633-34780 GCA_000969725.1 Ophiothrix spiculata | reverse complement strand
GATAGTTCAATTGTTAAAATCAAAGATTAAATAATCCTATCAAATACAAACGAAGGCAAATATCTTATCTTAAACATTGAATTATTGTGGCTCTTAAAATTATGTCAATTTTAATAATTCGGATCCAGCATAAATAATCACAGCTGTTGATTTGAAATTGGAAGGTTGTGGGTTCAGACTGATCATTGTTGAGTCATTGACAGACATTCCTTATCCACTTTGTTAACTCCCTCAAAAGTGATTTAAATGGGTACCGGTAGGGTATGTTGAAATTTCCGTGACATTGAATCAAACACTATTTTGATGTTATCTTTAACAATATATGCATGACCTAAATGCTCTGGAATTTGATATTGCACCAAAGACGGTAGCACATAAACATTCATTTCAATTTTAGTTTCATCTGAAATATGGTCAATTTTGAATTTTTAAATTTGAATCGTCGACTAAATTCTGTCTAGTTTTATTCTGTGAGGTCAAAAATTAAATATGTAGGTGACAACATCTTCCCGTTTGAAGTATCATTCAAGGCCTGTTGATAATCTTGTGATCTTTTGAGTCAGTGTTATTTTCAAATTGATAAAGAAGTCACATGTGTCGATTTAAAGGCAAGTACATATTAATTTCAAATATCAAAAGCAAATGATATCCTTCACCACGCATATGGCAGACATGGGTAACTCTAGATCTTAAACTATATACGCGAAGCAATTCATGATACCTTTTGCCGAGTGTTGAATTGGAACTTACATACCCTGAAAACATTATTAGACTAGTTGGTATTCGCTTTTAACATAAACATGTTTTATCTCCAGGTGTGTTCTTGGCGGTTAACAAAAGACTGTTTTATGCGAATTTACGTCTCTTGCTATTGAGCGCGGTTTTCAGTAAGGTAATTGTAACGATGAAGGCAAATCTTAAAGAATATTTTTTTGCCGATTTTGTCGTAATGATATTTATGAAGATATTCTTAAGTAAGTATGATTGTAATGGAGTAATTGTTCCTGTTATTTATGAAATCCAACTTACAAAATAAAAATGATTTGGTATTGGAAATTAAAAAGTGTATAGATATTAAACATATAGAAAGTAACCATGAACCTATCAACAGTTTTGTAAATTGTCAGTTACCATTCAAACAGGTATTTGGTGACGCTTGTTTTACCTTAAATGAGTTACACAGGAGTATTTGTATCCAGTGGAATTGGTGCTAGCCACGTCGGTACAAGAAGAAGTTTTTGTAATTTGTGATATTCATTTATTTATTGATATTGGTTAATTTTGATATAATAAACTTATACATACATACATACATACATAGTTGTAAATGAGTGAAAAAAAGATCGAGACGTCGTTTTTGAAGTATGGTAAAATTTGAGCTCCTGAAAGAGAATTTTTCAAAAAATCAACTCGTTTAATATTAAAAAGTATATCAAATATTGAAATTTTGAGATTTCTGTGACCATTTCAGATCTATTTCTTAAACACTGAGACAGTCACCGACGCACTAAATACTGTCAATTCCTCTATATATCTGGCTAAAAGTTGGAATTACCACCTTTTTCATATTTTAAATATTTCGAAAAAATTATAATTTGCAAAGCTTGTCATCTAAATTGAGTTGTAATTTTACAGTAAAAATGTTAGTTCTTATGGAAATCTGAAGTGGTAGTTGTAATTCTAATAACACAATAGCATTGTTTAGGCTTCATTTGAAAACGCGAATTTCAAAACGCGTTTTACTCGGAAGCGCGATTGCTAGAGTCTGATCATGGTTGTATGTTTTTGAACCAAAACTTGGTTTAACACAAATTGGATACAATATTAAAGAGGACTAAACAACCCGTTCACAGACACCAATAACTCGATTTTGACTTGTGGACCACAAATGTACCTTACGATATGGCGCATCAAATATGTGACACGATAGGGTATTAAAAGTCAAGTGTATACAATATATGGATATATCGATGTGTTACACTGAAGTATGTCTGATTTATCTATTTCTGTCAGATACATTTCCCAGTTAGGTGGATGATCAATAGAAGCTAGAACGAAACGTTTCACATTGCACATTATATAGTGATAATGTCAGTTGCACCTACGTTGCGACGGCACCGAGCAATACAACACTACGAAACCATGATTAAAATCATCTACAAAACTCTACAAAAATGTCTATGACCGTATATGGAGATATATACCTGTAGCATTTTATATGTAAGGCTTATATTTAATCATGATGGGTCAAGGACATTAAATTCATAGAAAAAATATCGAAGATATAATGAATTAAGATATAATGAAATTAGAAGTAAACAGCGCCTGTACTGCATCGCAAATTTAATTATTATTCTATGAATAGATGAAATAAGTTGATCAAAATACTATAATGTGTTTATGTTTATGTTCAAAATACACCGTACTTTTTGAACTGTAATGATTTGATTAAATGTCCTTGTTCGATTTATGTGTATGAATAATCAGAAGATAATGAATCCGAATAAAGATATGCATGTAAGAGCTGAAATGCTTTGTTTGGTTTGCACATTCTGTGTTATTTACATACATTACATTAGCCTTAGTAGTTCATGTAGGTAATAAAAATAGCAAGATGCTTACTTAACCTAGATGAAATTTTGAAAGCTCCTATCAGTATCCTTAAAGACATTCTAATCCATAGGTTACCATCTTATAAAAATACAATGAACCCATGATTAAATCCAAAATTCATAAACGACTTCCAATCTCCAAGTCACGTTTACATATTGAAGTAATCTTTACTTTCATTTGCCGGGTTGAAGACGATAAAATAAGCTAATCAAGACTGGTATAATTGACAACTTTTAAAAATGAATACTCTACACTTTTAAAGCAAAGCAATTGCTTTTAATCCTCAACCTATGCCGCTATAGTATATCGCACACCTGAGAGCATATTTCTTCCCATATTCAATTTAACTGCAACGTGTTCTTTTGAACAAAAAGTTACTCGAGTGAGTGAATTAATTTCGCAGAATAAGAAACTCTTAGACTATGATTAGACCTGGCTGTTTTTGATTAACAGATAATTCAGTTCTTATTCCGCAGATGGGTAATTCGTTGGCTTCTATGTTATTACTACATGAAACAGTGAAAACACGCTACATGCCATCATGCTATTGCACACGTTACTTTAATTTGCTATCCATTTTAATTTGCTGCACCCGCTTTGAAAAATAAATCTTGATTAGCCTATTTTATACAATATTCAAAATGTGTGTAATCCCATTCAATATATGAATTTATCCAAATGTTTAAAAGTACGAATCGAATTGATAGAATGAGTAAGAATCTGTATGCCCCATGCTTTTATCATGCTATGTAATTTAACAACAATAAATGGGTAGATAAACCAGTAATCATAGGCTTTGTGAAAACATTACAATTTCGCCGCTAATGCAAGTTGTAGGGAAGACAAGTTATTTTCTGACAGAAAATCTGTAGGACATTAAGAATTCAATAATGTTGATTCAAAATTGTTTAACATATTTAGATTGAATAATTGCCATAATTTCGTACTTTGAATATTATAAAATGTCAAGTAAAAAAGTGTTTTGCTTAAAATCACTTACAATTTTGTGTAGTTTAATCTTTCTTGTTTTTAAGACGAATGTTTAGATTTTTGTAAATAATAATAATAATAAGGAGGCGCTTAATAATAGGAGATATGACAGAGATTGATTAATGTGTTTTCATTTTATTTGTTGTATTAAAAAGTTCAACGGTAGATAAATATTTGATTCTAACTGAACTGAAGATGGCAAACAAACAAGTGATAAATGTGATTGCTTAAATCAATATTTTTCCAGGGTTTATTTTTAATTTTTTCAATGGATGTCACAACATGAAAGTAGTAACCGTTCCGTTGTGCGAGTTTTTTTTTTAATTTAAAATGTCATTTAAAACTTAGGCGGCTCCATTGAAAAACGGCGCTACCATAATTCACAACGATCTCAATAGACGCATTGTAATCGTGAAAGAATTTCTCCGGAGAAAGGAAGCCTAGACAGACGTTCATAAATGTTAGGATAATCTTATGTATTGTGTTATTCAATTAAAGAGACTGGCCTAGATTCTTCCTAATAATTTGTTACCTACATATTTTGTTTTAATACTTGAATCGACAGAACATATTTATAGTAATATAACCTACAAGTAGTTTTCAATGATTTTGAGATATATTGGAGAAAATTGCAATTTTTTACCTACTTTAATGTTTCACACCGGCGCAAAAAAGTGGTGTGAAAACAGTGTTTCTAGTTTAAAAAAAAATAAACAGATCTTGTTTCTACACTTGTGATGGCCAATCAAATTATTTTTGATGAAATTGTTTCTCTTTTAATATGTATTAAATTGTCTCCATGAGCTTTGTTTGATCTTTTATCTGGTAAATCCATCTGAGGTACAATTTTAGGATTTAGGAAACACAGGATAGTCAAAGAATGATATATTGCAAATTAATTATCTCTCAATTTGAGCCATTCGTGTGTAAATTTTTTCATTTTTTTGATTATCCTATACTTTTAGGCTTCATTTACAGCATTTCCATAAGTTTTTAATTCTGGGTTGAATCTAGACTAGTCCCTTTAAGTAACGGCAAGGCAGACGTTTTAGTAGATTTTGAATCTCCATGCTAGATCAAGTTCAAACACAACAAGTTTTTACACGTTGTCAATAACCCAGTTGGCTCTGTCTGGAATTGAACAAAACGTGTTCAAAAATATCCAATAAAAACAAGGAAAACAAGCCCTCAGATAACATACAATTTGAATTGAAATTTGTTTGATTGAACTTTTACAATTTGCAATTCAAAAACAAAGTTGAATTAATTTCAGACGGAATACAAACTTCACCCCATAACGCAACCAAAATATCAACATTTAAACACGATAGAGGATAGATATATGGCTATTCATCAAAGCAACAAGTACTTATTTACAAGGCAAAATATTAAAATGCTATTGCAATATGGGCACACTAGGTGCCATTCGGACTACCCTAGAGCGCCATTATGTTTTGCTGACAGAATTGACTGTATAAAAACGTATTAAGGCTATCAGTTCTTTTCAGCTACGAGATGTTTAAATGTCATTTTACATACATACGCATGGCAAACTATCACAATTTTTGACATACATACATACATAAGGGAAGAGTTTCTAAATTATACATTAGCTTTGACTGAATTAATCTCGTTTTACAGGAACATCTTTCAAATGGCGTCAACAGTTAAGATATCACCTTTTTTCGAAACCTCGTTAATTTACGCATTTGCTTTTATTGACATATTGTCAGATTGTGAAACAACGCTAGCAACATTTATACAAAATACTTTATGCAAACAAACACTGTTCACATTATGGCCAAGCGCTGTCAAAGAAATTATTGCCCTTGCTGGCATCAATAGTCCTAATTATTATTAGCAATTCCACGATACGTATGTCAACCATAAACTGGCGAAATTTGGATGATTAGAACTACACTTTGAGCTATTTATTATTAAAAGTCCTTGAAATGATATTCTTTTCGCCATTTTGAAATCAGTACTAGGCTACTGTATATTTATAGAATCTACTTTTCATGCATGCCAAAAATGAGGAATGTGTTGTGGAAGTGGGTAAAATCTTACAGTGAACATGAAATACCCCTTCATGACATTCTCCAGGGACAGTAACCTTAATACTGCTTTCTCATCTTACGATACTAGATTACTATTCAAGAATATTGCAGACTATATTGTTTTAACTGTAAAGTAAATTCAAATTCATAATCAAGACACCGTCTTTGGTTTTTAATTTAGTAAATGGTGTTTTTTTATGGATATCTTCCAGAATAGTCAAAAACGGCATTGCAATTCAGTTATAAACGTACTTAATGACTGCATGTGTATCATATTGTTTCACTTGTAAACTCAAAGTATTGATTCTAATCAAATAATTTGGAGTGAACAAAGTAAAAAAAAGTGATAATGTGTTCGTTCGATCTAAGAGATAAAAATTCACTTAGTGTTGGAAAAAATTACAAAATGTGATATAAATTGAATACACGTTGTCTAATCCGCTTCTTCTCCCGGGAATGTCTAATCCTCTTCTTCTTCGGGTAAGATGTATAAATTGAAGAAATAAAAAAAATCAACTGTATAAATCAGCGATTTTTATCAATGGAGTAGAGGATTATCCTTTTAAGAGTTTTAAAGATGGATAAACAATTACTTGCTTGCTTATAAATATTGCTGCCAAGAAAAAACAAGTATGTTATCAACAGGCCATATGTATAATAGCCAGATCATTATTAAACTTCTGATGTGATACCGTACATAATTATTGTTGTTTAATTTCACGGCATTAGTATAATATGTAAACTAAACAGGAACAACGTTCATTGCATCTAGTAAATGTATACGGTTATAGTATTATCAAATTCATTTACCAAGAATCTTTTGGGCAATAATGAAATTCTTTAGGTAGTTGAATGGAAATTTTGAACCCATTTGAACACAAACTATCTTGAAGTAAGGGGAGAGTTGGAATCAACATGGAGACGGAACACAATAAAAACTGAATTGCTTTGATAAAATCTTTAACAAAATGGGGAAATTGGTTTTCTAGGAAGATAATTGTCTACGTTTGACCGGATGAAGGAAGGTAGACAATTGTCCATCGGAATAGATTTTACGCGTATTATTTCCTAGACAACATTTTCCTTCAACATTTTATAAAAGCAATTTAGATTTTATCATGTTCCGGCAGATGAACAACCAGGGGAAATGGATTATATTTAAAAAAACAAAACATTATTAAAAAAAAATCGAATTAAAAGAAAAGAATTCAACAATTTGAATACGTGATGTATGTACAAATTTGTCAAGAAATTCTTTACAGTGTTTTGGGTGATATATTGTAGTAGATTATGCACAGATGCTGTTAATGTGAATATTTCCCGCGCTAGGTTTAGTTACTCTCCTCTCTTCAAACACCGCATGCACCTGTGTATTCAGATACATTAGGAGAGAGTTCAATATTGACACGCAGTGTAATGAGTCTAGCAGGTAGTAAAAAGTGAAGGAAATAGTATCCGAAAAGTAAAGAAAATAGTATTGTTTTAATATAATATCATTTGATTAATTATTTTTTTAAATATAATATTCTTACTAAAATACCTAGTTTTTATTTTTCTCTGCACCAAACAAGTGACAAGTATATTTCAAACTTTTTTACAAACTTCACATATTTTTTTTGTCAAAGATGTAATATCTTGTCATCAGGTTTTTATGGTTTCAAAGCACACACCACAAAATAGTTCGCCTATTCATTCCTATACAAAACAGTGTCCAGATCATGGCGGATATCTTGGTTATAAAGCGACTGGTAGCTTTAACTCTTTGATTTATTTTGAGATATTAATCTAGATGAGCTCACAAAGTGAAAAAATATATAGGGTAACCTTGATAATTTTTGCTAGGTCGCCGCGAACATAGGATATGTTAAAATTTCATTTTCTCCAATTCGCCACACAATTTTTCTGGACACAAAAGTAGCTCTTAAATTTCTCAAAACCGTCAAAAACATGTTAAACTTGAACAAGTTTGACTATATTTGAACCACAAAACATTATTATAAAGAAATTTTACCAAAAAACATAGTTCCCGCCATTTTTGAAAGGTCCATACATTTGCAAAACAATGTACATGTTAAGAAAACGATGAAGCTATATAAGATAAAGCAGTAAAACGAATACGAGATGGCAATATTAATTTGTATGGTGGGATGATTCTATACTATTCCAAACACCTCTTTGTATAGTTTTTGCACCCTCTTAGAAGTCATACAAGAGAAAAGGTTCAAACAGAAATATTGAATATAAGTACCAGACAGTTTGTGTCCCGTCATATCGTAAGGTACCTTAAGGTCGGCATAGTAAATTACGATATATGCGCCATTGAAGCTGAGTAATGTCAAAACTCACGCCAAGGTCGAATTTCTAATTTCATCAGAAACATTTATTACCTTTGAAATGTATTCTATCTTATTAACCAGTTTCTAAAATCCAAAACATAAGACAAATATTTTAAAAACCGAGATAAAAATCCTTTCTCCATTCAAGTTTTTCTCATAACATTACTTTCCTGAATCAGCCCGATGCCTTTTACCAATTTGGATGTAACTTTGCATTCGAACATCCAATAACCAAAAGCAAGGGGCAGTGGCGTAGCCAGGCCTTTCTCCAGGCGTAGGCAAACCACCCAAGATTTCTCCAATGGATTTTATCGAGCGACTTTACAGGGATTCCAAGGGGCCGACTCAGCTGGGTTTTCAAGAAAAACCGCCAAATATTGTGCTTTATGAAGTTTTCAACCTAATTTTTAGCAATTTTCAGCTTTAATTGTCGTAATTTTATGGAAAAACGGCAATAACCTGCCCCCTTTATTTTTCTCCCAGGTCTTCAAAATTTCTCCAAAAAATTTCCGAGGTGGGCATTTCGCCCACCTTGCCCACCCCTGGCTACGCCACTGGCAAGGGGTCATTTTAAAGCTGAAAATATAATCTTTCAGATGAGATCAAAAAATCAATTGTCATTTTGACAGATTAGATGACAAACGTTCATTGTTATATTTCTATTTTATCAAATTTCAAAATTGCTGGTGTGAACGATTAATTCAATGAAGTAATTTGGGAAAGTTTTTTTAGGATCTTAAATACGTAGCGTACATTATTTTGCATTGTCGAGTTGTATTTCGTTTAAAATATCAAATTATGTATTCTTTATTGCATGCTAAAATAAAACACGTTGCAGCTCATTAATTATGAGGGGCATCAGAAAAAAAAAATCCATTACACAATAAATGCGCGGGGTATTATGGCTATGTACAGATTGATAGATTGAGTTTTGACCGATACCTAGAAATTTGTTATCATTTCGTTTTCTTAAATATCACTTTAAATTTATATATTGTATTATTACATAATCATCATAAACTATTTTGGATTGCAAACATTTTTATAATAAGTATTTTAGCGGCACAACAACGTTTTAGTGTTTATTACGTTTCTTAGAATTTATTTATTCAAGTTGGTAGATAAACTTTATTCAGTATTATTTCTCACTTCACATTAACTGCAATATTTATGCAAGGATACCATACTGGACAAGGACCACAAGTCTCACGAAAGTGTAGTCCTTTTCTTTGCCTTGTGACCCCGGTTGTATCCCTCGTCGAACCTTTTAACATAGCTGTCTCATTTTAGTTTTGCTGTCATGATTGTTAATTCGTATATATGAAGGGTGTCTGAGGTTACCAAAGGAAGGTATTTTCTATATATTCACGCTAATTAAGTTCAACATCTCTGATTCGTATAGCACTCTCTGATTATAAAATACGGTATATGATTCTGATTGTTTATGTAATCAGAGAGAGCATCGTAATTGACATACTCTATAAATGTGTGTAAAGTTAAACATCTTCAAGTCACTTGTACATATTGCAGTAATCTTTAATTTCATTTGTTGTTTTGAATATAATGAAAAAGCTAATCATGAATGTAAGAATAGACAACTTTTAAATCTAATAATGTCACATTTGTAAAGCAAAGCGAATTGCATATAACTCTAGATTTGTGCCGTAAATATATCACAGACCTGGGAGTTGGGAGCAAATTACTTCTCATATCCAGTTTAACTATGTACAACATGTCCTTAAAATCAAAAGCGAATGTATTAATTTCATAGAATTAGAAATCATTGGAATATGATTATGCTTGCCTTTTCAACAAAATAAAATACAGTTCTTATTCTGCAGATGGGTATCTCGTTGGTTTCTATTTGATTGCTACATGTGAAAACACGCTTCATGTTATTGCATACGTTACTTGCTATCAACTTTGACTCGATTCACTCGCTTTGAGAAATAAATCCTGATTACCTTATCAAACATTCAAATTGTGTCTAATCCTGAAGCCAATTCAATGTAACTTATGAGGATATCCCTCGTTTATCATGCTATATATTTTATATGATCTTTATTTGATCTTTGAGAAATTAACATAGGCTCGCGTATGCATGTTGTAGGTAATGTTTTCTGAAGGAAAAAACCGAGGACATTAAAAATCACTATTAAAGAAATTAGATTGGTTAATTGTCGTATTTTATTCCGCAACAGGTGACTATATTTTCATAATGTTTCCTTTAAAGCACCTTAAAATTAGTTTGTGAACTAAAAACATTATGCAGCAAATGATCAATTTGTGAAATGTCGTGTAGTTTGTACCATTTTTAAGACAAAATTTTCAAGACGAAAGGTAATAAAATACCTTTAATAAAATGACAACAGCAATGAGGGTGATTTATTTTTGTTTCTTCATTTTAATTCTAAATTTAAATAGTTGTTTCTAACTGAATATCGCAAACACCAAAATAATACCTGTATTCACTCAAATCAATATTTTCTCTACCAATGGATATCAAAACATGAGAAATAAAAGAAATCTTATCTCATCACGTAGTTTTTGTTTCTTCCGATGTTTTTTGATGTTAAAGGATATTTCGAAATTACGTAAGGCGGACTCATTGGAAACTTGCGCTATCATTATTCCGAACGATCTCAAAACACGTATAATTGTAGTCGTGATATGAATTTCCGTAGAAAAAGGAACATAGACTTTAAAAATATTATAAAGTGTCGAAGATGTTGTTATTCAATCAAGAGATGAGCTTAGATAAGCATACACTTTCACTTGTTATCTCCAAGTTCTAAACACAAACAATAGTTACTTTTACAGCTGTCTCCATCTGGAATTGGAAAATTCACACGAAAAGCCTGTGTAAATAAAAAATAAATACGGTTTTATCAAAATCATTCGCTTTAATGGTTCAAATATCTAATCAGACGAAGGAAAAACAATGTCCATCGTAGAAAATACACATTTCTAACTTAAAACAACATATTTATGATTATCGAACTACCACAATTTCAATAGACTGAAATATAAACGCAACCAAAATATTTTCATTTGTAACCAAATAAAACACAGATATATTTCTATTCTTCAAAACAACAAGTACTAATTTACAAGTCAAAATATTGGCAAATAATAATGATGATATGGGAATTAGGTGCCATTCTGACTCACCAAGAGCGCCATGATGTTTTGCTGATAGAAATCACTGCATATAAACATGATGAAGATTGGTTTTTTTATATCTTACTACACTAAGAATCTTGCTGATTATTTAACAGTAACATATGTAAACAACAAACTGCTCATGTTTTTAATTTTGTAAGCTATTGTAAATTGTGGTGTCGTTTCAATGGTTAACTTCAATGGTTCTCATGATGCAGAGAAGATGCCTTGTTATTCCTTTTTTCACTTAAAAGTGGCATTGCAAATTAGTTATAAACGTAAGTAATTTCTACTTACCATTTTATTCCACTTGTAAACTCAAAACAGTTATTATGATTACAGTTTGACATGAATAGAGAAAAAAATAATAATGAATTTGTTTGCCCTCAGTGATAAAGATTCATTCAAATTATTCCGGGAAAAATAACGAATGCGATAAAGATTAGATTCACTTTGTGTAATCCTCTTCCTCGCCGGTGAAAATGCATCAATTGAAATAATGAATAAATTGAAAATACTCAAATATCAGTAATTAATAACCTGCGTGATAGCGCAATCCAATCTATTAAGATTATTTCTTGTTTTACGCAAACAACTGCGTGGTCATTATCAGGTAGCAATGACTTCCCGCGTATGTGATGTCATTAGCACTGAATATGTTTTCTCCGTACTCTGGCAAATGGTAATTTGACTGAGAATGCGGCTGCCGAGCCAGTCAAGCGTTGTTCTTTGCTTACGCATAATTTGGCGGCAAAATATAAGATGCGCATTGCGTTGTAGTCAAAAAATAGTAGCGCGAGACACAACGCACAGCGGAGTCACTACGCACTCGCGCAGCGTCGGTCTAGGCATGACGCCCACGTGGCGCAACCCCTAATTTAGCCGATTTTTTAGGGTGCAAATAGACAAATTTCCTATCTGGACTTTCATTAATCTATGGTTTTCTCATAAAACGCTAGTCATGCGCGTGTATGCATACCACATACGCGCGTTTATCACATTACGCGCATAGACATTGAAGTATTATACTCTAGACCACAGTCAGAGACATTCAGAGCGTGGGCTCAGCAAAGGACAGGGTCATGATCCGATGCACTTTTATCTGCATGTGTGTTACTTAACATCGCACAGCTGCAACTGACGCAGTGCGTGTCACACGCATGGCCCGTGTAGCGGTAAAATTGCGCGCACGTGGTGGTGTGACGATTTTAAATTTGTTGTTATTGCGAAGATACTCAAGTCTAGGCGAGGCTGATAAGATGACGCCTGTTTTGTCTTGAATATGAAAAAGGTAAGAATTATGTTTATTTTAGTTGTGTCATAATTGTCTTCGCTGTTTAGTTGCTCATTTTGACTTATTGATGTGCAAATGTCGTGCTGTAAATTCGGTAAAAAACAGAAAATTCGATCACAAGCGAGAGACAAGATGGCGGTTCTGAGAAGCTTATCGAGAGGTATGCAATTTTTTGAATACATTTGTGTTTTATTTTAACACAACAGTCGCGTACAAAGTTCATTTTTGGCTCAAAATCGTCCTTTACTGAAAACACGCCAGCAAAGGAACCATCGCCAAACGATTTTTCGTGGGGTTTCAATGGGGTTCTCGGTAACTTTTTTTGCTTCTAAGGTTCAGGCTGATCGAAATTCTCTTATAGGGATAAGTATACCTTTAAGTAAGAAATAAGTTTATAAAGTATTTCTTCATAAAATCCACACAAAAAGGCATTAAAAATGTCGAAAGAGCAGTTATTAATGACAATAATAACTTTGCACCATATATTTGTCGGTCATTGTGTGAATTCGTCTGTGATTGTTTTGGACCTCGGTATTTTTCTTCGGGAAAAAATACCTCAGCCCAAAACAATCACCTCAGAATTCACACAATGACCTCGAAAAAGATGGGGCGCAGTTATTATTGTCTAATTGTAATCTCAATCGGACGTAATATTGAAGAGGATTTTTCTTATAAAGCGATTTTTAAAAGAACATTGGAGAATTAATTATAAATGTAAGAAGTGACTGTATGTTTAATCATTGTTCCACTTAGAATCTCGAAACAGTTATTAATACAAGTTGGATGAAAAAAAATTTGGACCTGATAAATAAAGGTACATGTCAATTATTCTCGACAATGCAATATAGGATTGAACACACTTGGTTTAAACCTCCTCTTATTATAATTCTAAACTGTTAAAAAAGATAAACGATTCTTATCTTTTTAAAAGTAATTTAGTAAAAAGTCATTCCTGTAAAAGCGTTTTAGGAAAGATTACAAGCATTTGTATAAAGGAATCGAAAGTTTGTTTGTGAATTAAATAGAAAGACACAAATCAATCGAAATTGTATAAAGATTTGTGTTTTAATATAAACGATATTAAATGGATTGTCAAAAGTATTCGATTGTGCATCACAAAGACAGGAGGAATAACATGTAGTTATTGAACGATGTGTTTTTGAAATATAGTCATTAATCTAACAGAGTTTGGTTGTTTCAACACAAAGACAGAATGAAAAAAATGAACGTAGTTATTAAAAGATGTCCTTTTGAATTATAGTTATTAGACTAACAGCGTTGAACAAAGTGTTCTTAAAGGTGTTAAAGGTTTAGTTACTTTCCTTTCTTCAAACACGACATGCACCTGTTACATGCACCTGTTTATTTCAGATCCATTAAGAGAATGTTAGATATTGACATGCTCAGTAAAATTTAGCAAGGTATAAGGTTTCTTTACATATGTAAAACGTGCTGACAAGCCCAAGAAATAGTTATAATTGTTGGTTATAGTACGGTATTATTTAACTATCATAAGTTTTATTTTGTATTTTTACTGTTTACAACAGATATGAGTTTGTGTAGATATTGTCAGAGATCTAATAGCTTTCCAACATGTTATCATGGTTTTCAATATTATTATCTAATTTTACCGTTTGAATGACACGCATGTAATGAAAATGCATGTCACAATTTGTAAAGATGTTCTTACAATGTTGGATGATTGAAAGTACAAATCCAGTTTTTTTAGATTTTTTTTTTGTAAAAAGAGTATTTCCAAAAATCACTCTACTATTTAGTGTGTATTGATGTATGAATTATCTTGATATAGTTTCAATGTAGGTTGATTGATCCGTACGAATCAGCGTTGTGGGTTTTTCAAACAACAATGGTTATACAGAACATGTAGTTACTTCATGTTACCTTTGGGGAATTGCAGTGATGCTAAACTTAAGTGGCTTTTCCTAAGATGAAATTTGTCATTATTTTCACAGTTAAATTAGAAGAATTATAAGAGCTACGCGTGAGTTATAAATTAACAAAGATTTAAACACTCTCAATATAAAAGCAACGCTTCCTTACTTTTATCTGATCATAAGGTTGTTTATTGGATTGGAATGGAAGTAAATAACAATTATTTTCAAAAAATTATTAATTTATTGTAAAACAAAGTATTGCATGGTTTAGAATTGCATGGTTTAGAAATGGTAACATTAATTTCTTTAGGTGGCTGATTGGGAATCCGTTTAATTACCACAGAGCGTCGAAAAGTTTTCTAATACAATATCCTTGTAAATTGAAACACAAATTTAAACTCGTTGCTAATATAACATTTTTAAAATTTTTAAGACACTTTCTATTAACAATTGTTTAAGAAGATTCTATACATGTATCTTTACATATTTGTTTGAACTAGTTCAAACACTTCTTTCTATTACTATTCACCCTATATTAGAAGCAATACTTGAGAAATTATAGTTGAATTGGTTATATAGTGCCATAATAATATTGTGAGGCTTATAATGGCACCAGACATTTTTGTATTTCCTTGCTACTTTAATTTATGGATAAGCACGATGCGTTGCTTAAGGTCTTAATTTAGTTTTCTCGCAGTGAAAAAGACAATAACTCAAGAAAATATGAGCAACGTAATTACAATTCTTTAGCAGAACAGAATACAAACATTCATCGTTATATTTCAAGTTTATCAAGTTGCAGAATTTTCAGTGTGCATGCTTAATTGAATCAGATGATTTTTGAATGGGTATTTTATCATACGCAACACGCAGCGTATGTTATTGTAATTGTCAGATCGTGCTACGTTTAAAATAAAATGTTTTTTATTGCGTTTAAAATACAAAGTTTCTCGGATAAATAAATACGATAGAAGATTCCTAGTTACTTAGATTACGTATGTGTTTTAAATTACATGTTTTGTTGTTTTTGATATGGTAATAATAAATATGGATATGAATACCATGAAAACATTATTAGTCTAGTTGGTATTCGTTTTAAACATACACATGTTTTTTTTCTCCTGGTGTGTTCTTAGTGGTAACCATATAACACTCTTCAACAGTTTTGTAGATTGGAAATTTCTATTTTTAAATTATTTAATTTCTATTTTTAATTTATTTAATATACCGTATTGAAAATATATATATTGGGTGACGCTTATTTCAAACTGAAACAAGTTCAATACACAGATGTAGAATTTGTGTAATAAATGTGCTTGCCTGAGTTGCCTCTACATCAATAATCACTAGAACGGAGAGTTTCGAATTTCACATTATAGATCTTATAGTACTAGTGTCAATTACAGCTAGATTGATTTAGATACAAAGTACACCAAGAAACCCTCGACTCAGCTACAAAACACTACAAAAGCCTCTTATTGAATATTTGTACTTGGTAGCATTCGTATGGGGTTGATCTTTATTCATGAATGGTCAAGGACATCGATTTCATAAACCAATTTTATGATGGACTATATAATGAAATTAGAAGTAGCTATCAACTGCAAATCAAATGATATCTAATGGAATATAAATCACAGGTTTACAGAGTATATTTTGTTGAATCAAAATTCAAAGTACATGTAATGTGTTTATGGTAATTAAAGATTACAAAATTCACGTATCTTCATAGGTAACTATATATTAAATTGGTCCTTGATTGCATCATTCAATTGTAAAGAAATAGTTAATTGGCTAACATGATTTTAATAAACTAATTCCAGTGGCTTTTAAAAAATCAGTCATATACGATAAAACTGCATACTTGTATATAATTAACATCTTTTAAGATATTAATTATATACAAGCATGTAGTATTATCATTAAATTGATTAAATTGTCCTTGTTTTGTACTCGGGAAGAAATGTTGATAATATAAATCATTACAATTTTTTCCCAAACAAACGGAAAGCTACCAAGATTAATATAAGAATCCTTCGTATACGTGTAAGAGCTTGCTATATGCAAAGGAACATACATTTTATGGGTTGCTAGTATGCTATACAAAATTATCAGTTGCTTAGCATTTGCGTGGACTCGATCCAATTTACTAGTTATTAATGCAGAGTTCCCATAACAACCACGTTATGCAGTTTTCTAAGTAAAATGCACTTCAGATTAGAAGGAGAACACATTAAATGAAACAATTTATTCTTAAAACTATACATCTAAAAAAGCAATTGCCATAATATACATGCAATGGAGAATTATGGATCAAATATGCAACGCAGTGAGCTTGTACACAGGAAATCAATTTCATTAGACATAGTAAAATAAAGGACTATAAATGAAGTATGTGTTATAGCATGAAACATAAGGGCGAATGCTTTAACATTTTTAGCGCACAACAACAAGTTAATGGTTAAGGGAGCAGGATTTGTTTACCGAATTATGAGGGTTGTTATTACAAATTTAATTAGGATACCATCACAGGTTTCAGCTCCAAGACAAAGTTATTTTGCAATACCACTGGCAAAGTTTCCTAATCAGACCAATTATTAAATAAGACTAATTTTTACTAGGTTAGGTCATTCTTCCCCATGGTACCGCGATGTTAGAGACAACAGAAACACATGAGTGTTCAATTTGTTTGCCTAGAAATTTGACCCTCACAAACAACCGGTATGTACTACCTGAAAAAATTCTCAAACACACCTTTTTAATCAAACTTATAAATTTATAAAATACAATTTGAACTACATAAACAAAACTGATATATAATCATGATAATAATACATGTTTACATACTAGGAATCCTATGTTAAATACCGAAATGTGAATACGGGGGAAAGCATGTAGAGGGTTCAAGCCTGTCAATGACAATTGCATTGACAATTGCCATTTAATACTTTTATGTTTCACATTAATTCTCAAATATCTCTCTATAATTTCTCCATTAAATTAATGCCTTATTTCACAAAGCAAAAGGGAAAAAATCAAATCAATTGTTTAATCATCATCATGGTATTTAGGAGATTGCACTAATCTTTACATTTTGTCACAGTTACATCGGCACAATATGAAATGTTTATTACATCGGAAGCAAAGTGAATTCTAATTGAAGTAAATTGAACACAATTGAATTTGATCACTTATGGTAATGTATGAATCAAAAACAGACAATGATTATTGAAAAAAAGGCAATTACTGTCTAGTGAAATTTAAAACAATTTTGTTCAATGACTGGTGAGGTAGTGGATTAAAGGCGTGTAACCTGACCAGTTTTTCGACCCAAATCTCCTTTTCCTAGAAAGATAAGATCACTGGAAAATTTAATGATAAGAATCATACATACTGTACAAACCAAGGGGTGGATTAGCGCACACAAACCAATACGATAATATTAAAGGGGGGAATACATTTTATTTTTATATATTTTTTCGTAACCTAACATCGTACCCAATCTTGCTAAATATACAACTGAACTTGTGATTTGCCAAAATAATACAAAAAATCATAAAAGATTCAAGTACAAAATATGTTAATACGCAGTGATCTGTTCTTAATCAAAAGTCTCTATATTTTTCTATAAGTAGTTTCAAGTTTCAGACATATTTTTGCTTGTTACATCAACTTGGCTCAACTTAACTTCACAAATGAAATATGTAAATGACGTTCCTTCATACAAATGGGAAAACATGTATTATTAACTAAACTTAAACCAAAGTGGGTCACATACCTTTAAAAGTACTTTTGCAGTAATGGATCCGGATGAGTCCATTTATGAGCAATATGTAACGTAATAGTTTTGAAGATTATCAAGTCGTTAGGAATGTTTCGAGTTGTTTCATTGCACGTTCAATTGCTACTGATAGACAAACCATCTGTACATTTGTTTTTAAATTGGACATGTCTTATTATTGTTCTAGTAATGAGATTGAACGATTTATTATTTACTAAATTAGATATCATTAGAAAGAATGCAATAGTGGAAGAGAAGCTAACAATCGATTAGGATTTTATTCAACACATGTCGTGTCGTGGTTTAATGTCGTGATTTAAAATATAACATCATCAAATATCGCTAAATGACTCAAGGTAATAGTTATAAACTATCTTTACGAATATGATCTATAAGTATTCTTGGATTAGATTAATCCAAAACTATATACAAATTAATATAGCTCTTGAAAAGTCCACATTACATTAGATACTGTATACGGAATGTAAAACTATGTAATACGTTGCGTATTCACTAACTTTAGAAGAAAAAAAAAAGGGGGGGGGGGTTTAACGCAGTATTCATGATAGCCACGTTTTTCCTTACCAAACCATTCAATTCAAACAATTCTTCATTGATGCTACTTTAGTGTGTTAGTTATGTTCACACCACTTTTGTGCTTCACAGCGTTTTTGGATTCATGCGAGAACACGTCTGTTGCTAAAGGCTTTTATTTTTCGAGCTGAGGATGAGTCAGAAAGGACTTAAGAACCTGACGTATGTGTCACAAATTCAACCTTACTTAAAATCATTCAAATTTCATATCAGAGTGTCATGTGTTTACATGCTTGAACAAGACATTAAACAAGGTTTCAGTATCATTATTGTTGATCTTTACAGGTCACTAATTACAAATTCAAACTTGATAGTTTCAATACTTGAAGGATATTTTATTTTGGACTATCTTACATACTATATCTAATACATAACTCGTATCGTGAAACGTGGCTCTTACTGATTGAAAATGAAAACGTGTTGTA
>JXSR01S005700.1:30688-46887 GCA_000969725.1 Ophiothrix spiculata | reverse complement strand
TGACAACAGATTGACAGCGATCTTTCAGATATGACTTGAACCAGTTTAATACAGTTCCACCAATTCCATACCTGTCTTGCAAACGCTGAAAGAAATTGTCATGGCTGATGGTATCGAATGCGGCAGATTTTGGAACTTGCTAGCGATTTTACGCAAGAACCAACACATCAGAACCTAAATGACAATGCAGATCATAGATCTTTGTATGAGAATCCACCGTGCACCATAAATCTTACAGTTTTGATATTTGGGTGATTCGCACATTAACCGATCCTGGTGAGTGGAGGACAAATGATACAAACATAAATCTCTCAATGTTCCGGTTGTCTCCGGTCTGTGATTGTTGCTGTTGTCGTTTATTTCGAAGTTGCCTTTGATATTTAGCTACATTTTATTAGGTCCCAATGAGTCCCAGTAAAAGAAAAGTACAATCAAAGTGGATACACATATCAAAAAATGATTCGAAAGAGAGCGGGTGGTTCGATGATTTCTAAATATCGGATATATCATTTTCATTGCAAAGGAATTACTGGGAATGTAACATCGATTGCTGACGATCAGGGCATATTCAAACGATGTGTGATCATCACATATAATTTGTTTGAAGTTGATCTAAATAATAATATGGCGGCAGTGTGAATTTTACTTTCATCATAACTTGTTGTAGTTCCTTTTCATCTCCTACTTTCATGGTAATATTGATGGAAAACTGTAGCTCATGTAATTGTAAAATTAGGGATTATCACAATAGGGTTTCTGGTATCCAATATTCTTTTTATTTTCATATTGATTGTATAAGTTAATTATAATTGTGTGATAGCTGTTTTTATTGATTAAAGTTGTAAAAATCCATGGACTAGGGTCAGTATTGCATATATTATGTTGTTTTATTGAATGTATCATAAGTAGTCAAAACCATGTTCTCGGCCAAACTTCCTCTTGAAAATGGGAGATCATTGGTGTTAGGTGATGGGTCTGTCTATATTGCTTAAAAACATGCAAACATTGAAAATCGGTAGTCTCATTTCGAAACCTATTTCAGGAAAAGTTTCGCAGCAAATATGTGAAAATACTGTTTCTCCGACTGATTTTTTCAATGAAAGATTTGGCTTAGACAAGCAGAACATAAAACACATATGCATTACTGCACAAAATATTAGGTTTAGATGGATTTCACCCCTTTTAACATAAAATGTAATACATAAAGCACATATGCATGCAATAGTGACCGAAGTCCACTGTCTAAAATGACCCCCTGCAAAGAATTGCAAGGACAAATACTAAAGAAAAATCATATTTGAACAAGTGTTAACGAGTTTTATTATAAAGGTTTTCCTTTACAAAAGTTAACAAATTCGTAATTGACAAGAGAAGTATCAAATATTAGTCTTTCCTCACAAAAGTGACTTTAAAGTATGGAATAGATATGAGTTTTATGAGTCAGGTGCCCGTTTTGTTTGATTTAATGAAAATATTCCATTCATTTTCAAATACTGCGTTATTCCACCATTAGATATAATTCTACACCTTGATGGTAACAAATGTATTTTGCTATTCCAGATACGTAAGTCTCGATAAAATTAACATTTATCAAATAAACCGAAAAAAGTTTGTAAATGTTGGGGACATGTTGGAGGCAGACATTTTCTTTTGGAATTTCATTGATGAAATAAAATTTAAAAAAACAAAGCTTAGGTTGTGCCTTTAAATCGTGGATTTATTCAATGAATATCTTTCGGCTGTATTGATAAAATGTTATCCTTTTGTTCGAAGTTTTAAAGGTTGCCTAACGGTTTTGTATTGATAGCTGCGTCATTGATGTCGTTTGAAAAGTAATTGAAAGATCTTCAAATATTCGAAAAACTTAAGATTCATTTTTATTATGAATATTCTGACACTCTTATTGTTCTCACTTGTGACGGCATTTACTCATGGTAAGGAAGGTACTTGTAGGTTACTTCAAGTTATCATAACTATAAATTATCAGAATAAATAGCATGCAAATGCCTTACTATCATATAATATGGCAACATATTATGTAAATCCGGCATTTGATCAAATGTTACTTGCATATTATTTGTCAATTTGTAAGTAAAATTTCAAATGATAAATTTGCAGGGTTTCTTTTTTTTCTTTCTTTTTTTTTTTTGATTAAAAAGAGCTTTAAACAGGTTTTCAGAACGTAAAAATTGTATATCTTTATACTTTATCTTTTCTACACATGTCCTCATGACGGAATACTGATTTGGTATTATTTGCATTGGTTTATTACATAATCAGGTCAATAAAGTACATTAATTTAAATACGAAAATTAATCTGAAAAAGCTGCAGATGAACTTGAATCAGGGCATCAAAACTGTATCCCAACAAGTTCCGAATTGCTTCTTAAAAACATGCAATTAGAACAATTTTCGAGGTTAAAATATTATTTTACTTTTAGTCTTTGATGTTCCACATCCACGTGTCCTAGATATAAATTAAATTACAAGTTTGCAGATTAATCATTTCAGTTGTTTAATATTTTTATGGTACATATTTTCCCCTCTTTTTTTGTATATGTGTTGGTATTCCGTTACAATCATTAAATCTGATAAATCTAATACTTTGAAATAGATGGTTAGATTATATTCGTTACTGCTTAAACATTCCCCAGGTAATTATATCTTGTTGAAATAACAGACGAAAATTGAAATACTGTGGGCATGTTACACTTTTTATATGTTTTGACAGATGTTGTAACAATACATCTATGATTTTCCATGCATATATATGTACCGCAGTGTATGATGTTGATAATTTGAACGAAAACGCTATACAAATGCTAAACTTACGTCATGCAAATTCATAAATGAAGTAGAAAAAAATCCATTTTGAAAGCAGGTTCAATAGTTATACCTCATATTTTCTTTTCAAAGTACATCTTGTCTACCATACCAACCTAGTTAAATGGAGTCCTGCGTCAGACTTGGTCAGAACTTTTTACAGAATGTGTGTTATCCATGGACTTGCTTTTACGTAAAAAGTGAATTCTTTGATATGGTATGCCACTTGTTCAGCATGTCTAGCCGGGTTTCTTCATTGCTCGTTCGTAAAACTGGTTAGTTATAAAGAATTAATATGATAAGCTATTCATAAAGTGAAAAAACTGAAATCGAGTACAATTTAAGTACAATTCGAGTACAAATTGGTGTACTCGAATTGTACTTAAATTGTACTCGAATTATATTTAAATTGTACTCGAATCTGTGTTCCAAATTTGCACCTCAGAAATGTGTACTACATGTAGAATAATTATTGTACTCGATTTTTTCCAGGGTAGGTACTTTACATTAATGGGTCTATTCAGTGATTCCGCGGGTATCCACAAAATAGAGGTATCAAATGTTTATTTCACACCTTTTAGGTACCAATTAGCTTAAAACGAAATAAACATAAAAACGAGTATCATTTAAACAAGACCGAAACCTTTTGCGTTTTAATGAGGCTATTTACCAAATGAAAACACTGACAGGATCATAAGATATATAAAATTAATAGGAAATGAAAATGTTATGGCTAGAATCTGGAACAAGGTAATGGCAAAAACAACAATAACAACATCTTGTACTTGAACCACATACATTCAAAGTATATTTAAGCTAATCATTGGTGTTTGTAGTTTTCAAGAAACATAATTTACAAATGCAATACTAATCTTCGTCTTGCTTTCATTCCATAAATTATACATGAAGGGAAATAATCCGGGCGAGGGTACTCAAAACATTTAAGGAATTGATTTTAGGTCTAAGGAACTGATTTGTTCAGAAATATAGTCTACCTGTCGACTGAATAGCCTATTATTTTTAGTAAAGATATGACTGTTGGAGCCTCAAATTGGTAAAGTACAAAACACCTTTTTTACCAATCTCTGAGAAAATAATAGTCTTTATAACGCAAATAATTATAAAAAGGACATTTTCAGACAAAGGGCCTTAAAAAGATGAACTAGTAGGCAACACACACTGTGTCTTGGTAAATTCCATGAAGATCTTGTGCATCTTTTGATAGATAATTTGTTAACAAAATGTATGATTTTGGGCACATACTTATTAACACTGGGTTTTCAAATTTGACAAGTTTAGCTTTGTTTGCATCAAGAATTTGGGCGAGAAATCTCATCTTTGGATTTAAATTAACAATGGTTCTGTATTATTAAAATATGATGTCTATGTTGGAAGAATGCATTTTATTTATTAAAAATTTCACGTTTCAAAATTCAACTCAACGGCTTTTTTGTAGTTTCCTCAGGTATACTTGTAACAGTATTGGAACCGCACATACCTGTACCTCCTTTCACTTTTGATTGCCCTCTAGGAAGACAATCTTTCATCTTTCTATTAGACCTGTGTATGTGATGGCTCATCCCGAAAGGGGGGACTTTGCAGATGGTATCAATTTTGGTTTTGATCATTTCATCTGTTACAGCATTTTCTAAGCTTTAAAATGACACCTTGGTTGTTGACATTGATCAAGGGATCAAACTTTACAACAGAAAACTGCTGGAAATTCTTATTATTTTCTTTAGTTTTTGCTGCATATTTTCATCAGCTTCTCGAAAAGTGTTCTGTCGCAAAGTCCCCCTTTTCGGGGTAAGTCATCACATATATATAAGGGCTTGATTGTTGTATCAATCAAGTTAAATACTTATATTAAATGAAAACAAAATCCTTTTATAAAAGTTTATAGATAACCGCTATTCATGTTGACTTATTTATTTAGGAATTTCATTTAGAGTCATGTATAATATAATGGATAAATACAAGTATTACAATGCAAATCGGTATATAAAGTAAATGTAATTATGTTAATTCTTTATATTTTATTTGTTTAGCAATTTAACTGTCAAATATTATAATTTAAGGGGACTTCAATTAGACAAAAACAATTCCAGCTAATAATCTTTGAATTATTAGTGGCCAAATTTTAATAGGATATGAAGAAAAGTGTTTAATAAAAGAAGTATGTAGTATTTGTAAGTACTTTAGTTGGGGTTATTTATACAATGTATATCGTCATTTTCTGATATGAAAACCCGCATTCAGCTAATTTTGTTTTTTCCCACATAATTATATACGTTTTTGTATGCATTAGGTTAATAAATTTACATTGCATTTAAAATGGTCAATTTTTTTTATATATTTGAAAAGATGATATTTTTGGCCAGAAACGCACTGTTTTTGATGTACCCATAAGGCTATTAGTTACGAATTTAAAATTGAGTTTGTTGCAATATATTCCATTCGGTCCAACTGTAACAGTACATAAGAAGCAATAAAATCACCGTGATTTGGCTATTGTATACTAGAAATACTTTAATAACATGCACTATCTGTATTATTTATGCATAACACCCAACTTTCTTGTGTCTGATTGATATTTGATTCCATAATAATATTTTTGCAATCGATAATGAATGTGTTTGAATGAATACATCTAAGATAATTTTCTTCAACTTGCATACATAGAGAGAAATTTTGTACTGATGAAATAGTATAATACTTTGAATATAGTAGTTTTAGTCTTGCGGCTACCACGCATTGAAGGAGCGTTATCAGAATAATCCTCGCGGTGGTATATCTGCTTTAAATCATATCTGAACAATAACTACAATTTTCAGAAACTGGTCGAATTCAATTTGTTGATTGTGTTTGTATTTTGAAACGGCTTAAAGAGAGAATAGAAATGTGTGCATGGACAAACGAGTTTTGGGATGACTTCATTCTTAGATGGTTTACCTCCAGGTAGATTTATTTTGCAATTGAAGAGAAAATCTGAATATACTCTGACGTTGTCCAAACATAATATGCATTGCATGAAAATAATAATGGATGGTTTTCATTTAAAAAAGAGAGCCCCAAGCTCTCATATAAATCATTCTATTTATAAGGGTCAATATATCGGTTGAATGAAAAAGAAGTCACTGCATTGGTACAAGGAATCGCTTTACCGACATGTTAACAAGATTGATTACAGCAAACTGATTAATTTTGATCGTAATTATCAAAATAAGCACGTTGATATGTTTTACTTGATGATAATTGAAATATTTAATTGGAACGTTGAAAGTTTAATATGAAACAAAATTAATTTAAACAAAACATCACTCTTTTTAAAATCAGTGTCCGTTTAGTCACTTATAATTCCTGGTAAAATTTTACATGGCATAACTTTTTATGAACTTAACAATAAATTTGTGTCTAAATACTGGTTTTGAAAGTGTAATGAAATATGATTTTCAAGTTCAAACTAACACCATTTTCTGAGTGTTTTCTGAGCTAAGCTGGATAAGAGATATTCTCTGTTTAGTCGGATTCATTAAACTGAATAAAGTAATTAATGAGACAAATGAGTGCATGTTATGTTCTTTTACAATAATTATTTGTAAGGACTTATAAGTACTGGGTAAAATGTAAAATCATTAATTATGTTTTACCTATCAAATTTGACCAAGAGCAACATCAGTTTCCAGATATTCTCCTCATAAATTGTCCTTTACATAAATAAATGGTACAAATATTTTATTCCAACTTTATGAGCAACCGTGTAATTAAATCAAAGTACAATTTTCAATTATATAATGTAATTATCAAAGTCCAAAACTCAATACACTGTAAGTACTAGAGAGTGCAGGAAAAAAAACCGAAATCCAGACGCAGAGAAATAGCTGTCGAATTCAATACACCAACAACCTGAATTAAGTCGGTTTACATTACAATTCCAGATGTATGACAAGTTTATATATGGGATAATAACTGAAATAAAATGGGATAAATCGTTCAAAGCAATTAAGGAAAACAAGTGAAAAAAATGAATGAGGCAACAAAGAAACAGATCAGTTGAAATGATAAAACATATTTTAATCATCTTGACAACATGGTAAACGTTATCAACACGCAAATATTATCTAAAAATGATTTGTTTTTGATGACAAATTTCTTAAAATCGCAGGCTTTTGTCCCTTTTTAAGTTCGCCAAAGGTTTATGAACTGGATGTTTAAAATTTAATTTTCCCAATGTAGCACTTTGTTTGATCTTCTTATTCAGAATACTCCAATGTTACACAAATAGTGTAACCAAAATACACCTCACATAAGTGAAGAGTTGACTTGGAAAACGGCTTAAGGGCAAAAAACTGCTTGGACATAAAAAGTGTCGCAAAATTCCGGATAATGGTTTTAGTATTTCTTTACTGATATGTCTTTGAAAATTTGATTTAGATAATTCATCAAATAGTTTTTATTGATTCGCTATTCTCGGCTTAAAACCCACAAAGGGAGATTTTATCAACATTTGTTTTTGCCATGATGATGCACAGGTTAAAGGTGTGATTCTATCAAAAACTATTTTGTGAAAAGAAATGGTCTCTAAGCCGGTTTGCAATTCAGCTCTTCAAGTATAAATGCTATTTTTACAATCTGTCAAAAAGAAGGTTATTCTTACACAGCAAACCAAAAGCCTTTCTATTCAAAAAATAATATTCCATATAACCAAGTTAACGCTAAGAGCAATTAAAAGCAGAGTCCAGTGTTTGGTACAAACTTTTGAAAACTCTTAGTGCGTCAAAGCCATTGCCATTAAACCACGGAAAATATCTTCGTAGGAAGCACTACCTACGCAGTTCAAATCTGCGTTAAATTACTCAGGTATTGTACTGTTGTTACGAACCTTACGAAACAATGCGCTGTGATAACACTGTGGTAAGACTGTAACAATAAGTACTGCTAAAATAACCAAAACCAAATTGCTTTTACAAACCCATTTAAAATAAAAACGAGTAACGAACAAAAAGAACACCATTAAAAATCAAAAGCCCATCGATTTGAGCTCACTATGCTCAACTCTAGCTGCAATTTATTTTACTGTTTTGTAATATTGCAATAATCATGATTATATTTAACTTAACTTATTTAGAAAATATAATACGAATGTTTCAATATATTCAAGATATATTTCTATTCATTCGAATGGGTCATATAATATTTTAGGCAAATAATTAATCCATATTTATCCCATATACAAAAATCAATTTGTTGAAAACAAATAAATACATAAAACTTTTACTAAAATGATTTCCGGAAAGGAATATCTCAAGCAGATTTTTAAAAAGCCTTACATTTCATTTGTAAACATTGTTT
Source organism: Ophiothrix spiculata (assembly GCA_000969725.1). Lineage (NCBI taxonomy): Eukaryota > Metazoa > Echinodermata > Ophiuroidea > Amphilepidida > Ophiotrichidae > Ophiothrix > Ophiothrix spiculata. The sequence goes on along the minus strand of JXSR01S005700.1, from coordinate 38,712 downwards.
ATAAAAAAATTTACTTAAAGAGTAGTAAAAGGCAACAACAACAATAAAACTGGCATACTTAACTTTATTTTATCATACCAAATATATGTTTAATCATTCTTTTTTATTATTATTATCCTTGGGCAGTCAATTTTAACGTGTTCTGGAGGGTTGAAATATGTGATGTCTTGTTTACAAACGACATGTAGGGTGCTCTTACATATAGGTAAATTACTTACATCATTGAACAAATATAACATCAATCAAACTTGGCATAAACAAAACAAACAAAAACATGATATTGATGAAATGTCTTAAGGGGTCATCCAAATGCATGAATGTCCTAAATACATAATATCAAGCAACATTAAAACAAAACAAGGGAAAAATATATAGCACAAAAGAAACGCAAATGTATAATAAGAAATAACTAAAGACAGGAAATACCCGAAGCAAACCAAAAAAAAAAAAAAAAACTTATACATATTGAAGTTGTGTACGTATTCTTAAAATGTTTGATACTTTTGCAAAGTTGAAGATTCTTATATCAGATTAATATATCACATCAAATGGGACCAGCAATTCCTATAACCTGATCAGAGAGAGCAGTTTTTCCCCCTTTTTATGAATACTCTTGTCAAGGGCATTCTTGTTCTATACTGATATACTTGATTATGTGTAATAAAATATCCTTGGGAAAGTTGGTGAATGAAGATTTGCGTGATGTTCATACATGAATATACTAAACTTGACTTTAAAAGAGTCAAATACATTTAATTTCTTATGCTTATGGAATAATGGTCCAGTATTGCATCTATAAAGTTTATGTGAATATGTATTCAAATATGCAACTAAGGCATAATATCCGTGCAAATCTACCGCATATTTCGGGTACCATATCTGTTTTTCCTACACAAAATTCTGTTTCAGTTTCAGTTTCAGTTTAATTTATTTCATCATATAAAATCAAACACAAAGCATGTAAGTATACGGCAATGATGGGCTGACCCTAAAGAGAGCAGAGCTCGCAAAATGATAGGGCCACCCTACAATGTATATAAAGTTACTGTCATGACATTGATAGATTTACTCGCGGGGGGGGGGTACTCAAGTACAGTGTTTTAGGCATAGTGTGACCACAGTTTTTCAAAACACCCCCTGTAGGGTGATAGTTTCTAAAGCCAAAATATACCCTTTTCCCCAATTCATAACCTAAATTGAGAATTTACCATAACCGTTTTAGCACTAGGGTTTCAAAAAATAACATATTTCTTGAAAATGTGCTGAAATGGCTGATTTTGATACCCTAAACGGTGTTACCTGATACACCCTTCTGTATCAGAAACACCCCTAATTCACCTTTTTCTTGGTCATGCTATGCCTGCAGCATTGTACTTGACATAAGAAAACTGTGTTAATTGTACATTAAAAAAAATGGGTTTATCAGATTGCTAACACATTACAAGAAATGGATTTTAAATTTGAATTTTAAATCTAAAAAATCCAGTCATAGTTTTTGATAGCCTCTGTTGCATTATTATACCAGACGAAACTTCAACATTTAATTTTAGTGTTTTTTTTTAAATAAATGCATGTGAAAAAAAATTACAACAATGACCACAACGAACACATGAGTTTGATCACCACGACGAGGTTTAATATTTGAACTACTCATCTTCTTCATCATGCCGTCGTGTTACTTTTGTGAATAGATATATTTATTTTTTAAGAAAAATAATCGTTTCATGTGATTTTCTAAAAGAATATATAATAGTCTTTCTAAAAAATATGAAAATATGTTTCTGCACAATTACTTTTCAATTAATGATACAAATGATCAAATTATGTTTGCTAAAAATATATATATTACATATATATACCTTTTCTTTGAAATCCGGTAAAATTTATATGATGAATCTTTTCGCTCATAACCTTGGTCCCACAATTTATCACCTCGACGTTAGATTCGTATAAGCCTCATAAGTGAGTGTGATTACTAAGAATGGGCTTGTAAGCAATACGTGTTTGTTTCTAAAATGTGCTAAAAACTAATTTACGGGTTGTGATAAATCACAATAATGAAACTTAATAATGAATACCTAACTAAAAATACCCATGATATAAAAAAAAAGCTGGAGATGATGTGAAATAATTGCAAGTTGATCACTTTTATATTACAGTTAGTCGTACATACAAAATTAGTCCAGTAAGGTTCAGGGATAGCGTATATGTCAGCGTAGTAAGATCGTATCGGGAAAAAATCTAGAAACCAATAATTTTGCACTTGCAGTGTTGATATCTTTTCTTGTATATTTTGTTATTGTACATCAAGGATTCTGGCTTCGAAAACTATAATTCCTACTACACGGCATTGCTATTGACAACATTCTTCCCGCCAAATGTACAGTTGATTTTAGACATATCCTAATTTAGTTTTTACAACAATTTATCCTAATTTAATATATATCAGAAACAAACTCTTTTCACTTTCAAACTGTTACGATTTAAAAACAAATACAATTGAAGAAGTATAGCATAATGCCTTTAAACGATCGAGACAACCAAAATACACACTATCTATATTGGTTTGGCCTCACTTCGAAGAATTTACACAACCGTATTATTTCAAATTAGGATAGGAAACCATTATATAAAGATATTGATTACTAACACTACTATCAATACACAAAAGTACAGTCAAATGTGTTGTTTCTCTACAACGAGGTTAACTCAATCAAGTAACTTCTGCACAGTTAGCTAAAGAGTGTCCACGCAGAATAGGTTACGCAGATTTGACCCTGTTGATTTTCGCGTCATCATGCCATTTTTGAAGTTTATTACTTGTTTATAACTATTAAAACCACCGTAGAGGGTCAATCTATTCTTGTTAAATGAGCTGACAAGTATTCGGTGCAACAAGTTTTTGTTAATAAAGCAATAAAATAAGATTTGGAACAAAAAAGATTTGAGTTAAAACAGTTTAAAACAAAGAATTACCACTAACTGAAGTTATCCACATGTATATTTTTTCTTAACCCTTTTTGTTCGTTGTGTGACGACGCAAATTAAAAAAGGACGCATCCATATCCCTATACTATTACATGTGGAATTCAATTTGGGGTCCCGAATTTGTTTCAACAAATTGCTAAAACTGGAAATGTATGCACCTGCGGGTCGATATCTACAAAACCAGGCTCAGTCAGTCAAAAAAAATCAAAAGTCACGGGTGATGGGGGTACAATGTTGGTAAGATCTTATAGTATTGGTTTAAAGAAAGTTATTCAAATGTATTTCATATTAGTACTGGGGATTTGTTGATGGAAACACTAAAAAAAACCTCAAAAGATACCATTGTTTGGATTTTTTACGAGGGATATTCAATAAAGGTATGGCCTGTGGTTGTAGGAGATAAGCTATTTAAAAAATATTTATTTAATATGTTATAAAGTTTAAATTAATTGATGGTTATCTCAAAGTTTCTAGTAAATGGCGGCTTTCTTATTTATATTAAAGGAACGTAAATTTCTAAGAGTTGATTTTATACCTTGACAGGAGATAAGTATATCTACCTGACATGTTATATATAAAACCCCTCTCTCAGGCGCTACGCCCAACACAACATATTCAACAATGACAAGGTGTCAACATTTGAGAAAGGTCAATTATCAAAATTACCTAAAAGTATCTAGTAGCAGATAAAAAAAAAATAGGGAAGAGATGGGTGTGGGAGTTCGAAACTACTAACTCGTAAGTGTACCTTTCTGGACAAAAAAAGACACATGTATTTGGAACTTGTCAATTATCAATTGATCCAGTCAGTACAATTAGTAAAAACTGGATAGCTCATCTCCTTCTATCTAAGATCGCGAACTTGTTGAAAGCCTCTCGTAATTCTCATCAACAATCAACGTTTAACATATATTACCCTAACAGTGCACACCGTTTTTAGCCTTTTCACGGGGAAGGGGTAAATTAAACTAAATACAAACACGTCAAAGAGTGGGGTTAGGAAGAACCCGCGACCTCTGGTTTTGGAGGCAAGAATACGGGCTTCGTGCTAAGGGGGGATCTCAGGCAGGCTAGCCATTCCGTGCTTAGATATAGACTTGGGTAATTGCGTAATGATTGATCGTGACATATTTGGACTTAAGCTGTGTATGGTTTTGTATGGTTTTTGCCTGTTAGGCTTTTAATATAATTAAATCTTTACACCCTTATTGACACATGTATTAGAATTGAATATTTACATGTAAAAATATTTGACCCAGACGGTGGAATAATCCATCATTGCAACATTTAGTCAGTGAGACGTTCTCACCTTGGTGAGAATATTTAGTGACTCCTTGCCTTAGAAAGTTTTTGTTCTCTATAGGTGGATTTAATTGAAATTTAAAATTCGAATAAAATATACTTACATTATCATGACATGTATTACGTTTTTTTAAGAAATTTACAATGAATAAGTTTATAGGAACAGAAAAATATATAATTGGATGTGATCATTTAGTAAGGAATCGATGCAGTTCTTTTTATACTTTCTGTTAACAGCGTTAATTTATTAACTAATAAACTCCTATACTCCTAAAATCTCGATATAGTGCGAATTTTTCAAGTTCCTGTAATGTGTTGTCCTTTTTACACGGGGTACAAGGTGTCCCAGAATAAACCTTACAATCTTTGCGTGCAATTTCCATGGGTTAAGCGGATAGTCAGAAAGTATGTAAAGTTTGCATTTTATAGCCCATGAGTTAAACTTTTAGATACTGTTTGTTTGATTTCAATCAGTAGTATACAACAAAAATTATGTTGTATCAAACTTTTGGGTGGACTTTTGTCTGGTCCAATTTCATGATTATTGACCATAAAAAGGGTGTTTCTGAATGGAATAAAAATGAGTCACCTTCGAAAACTTATCATAACTGTCTTATTTTTACATCAAATTTGTTCATTTTTTCAGCATAGATAAAACAAAGCATGTGCACAGTAAATAAATAAAAATCGTACGCGTTACGGTTGAAAGACCAGATCAATGACAATAATCAATAGAGCTTCTTTCAAGGGGAACTTACAAACTCGTGAAATTGGACCAGCAAATTTTACCCTCAATTATTTGACAAAGCTTAACTTTTGTTTTTTATTACTGATTGAAATGAAACAAACGGTATCTAAAAGTTCAATTCATGGGCTATAAAATACAATCTTTACATACTTTCTAACTATCCGTTAAACCCATGAAAATTACACGCAAAGATTGTAAGGTTTATTCTGGGACACACTGTATACGATGAATTTATAGCATATCCCTTGTATTTTACAATATTGCAAATTCGTGATTTTGTATTGTGTAAAAGACTAGTGATGATTGATTAGGATTGATTAATACCAAATTACAGCGTATTAATATTTTGTGCATGATTTTTTTTTTGGTATTATTTGTGTTATTATTAAATGTTCCTACTATATGAACAAACTTTGAAGTTTGAATATTCAGCAACGTCGTTATATAGGGAATAATTTACTTCCCCTTATGGTCATATTGGAAATATGTGTTAATCTGCTGCTTGTTGCATACTTCAATAGAATGGATTGAGTTTTAGACATTGACCGATTCTGTGGTCAGATGTGTTGGTTTATAAAATTGCAAACAGTAGACTATGTAGGAGAGGATGAGTGTGCCTGGTTATTGGGGTTATAGCCAAATCAGAAACAGGAAGAGTTTAGCGTTAATAAAGGAAAAATGGAAATCTGATGATATGTATTGCTTTATTTCAAACTTTATCATTATATTATCTTCATTGTCATCATCATTATGGTCCCTTAAACTAAAATATCGAAGATGGCCACCTCAATGGGTGTCAAAATTAGTGTCCTTGAAGCGGGTTATAAAACACTTTATGTCAGAATAAAAGGGGGAATGAATTGAAATAATTTGTCATTCATCTATCTTTTACATACGCACATACTGCATCATCATTTTGAATTGCAAATCAAACCAAAAGAAATGGTACATGTCCTTTTAATTTAGCATTGCCAAAAAGTTAAAGTATTACGCAAATTAAATCATCCGCCTTGGCTTGGCATACTTCTTACTGAACACTCGCAATTCTAAGTGGCATATCCAAGGAGTGCGGTAAAACATTAATCTTTGATGCTATGATTTCGAATCATTTTTAAAATATTACCGTTATTCAAATTCTCCTTTCGATTTTAAGCTTTTTCAATGCATTTAATACCCTCCCCTCATTTGCTTTTGACATTTGAAGACAATTGATGTTATGGTTGTGTGTAATCATCAATATGTATGGCTATTCTAAAGCGTGTTATTGATATTCAAAATGGTTTGTGTATATGTTAATATCTCCCCGGTTAAAGAGCTAAATATATGCAGATTAATCTCTTAAAATGTATCAATAATATCTAATCAAATTCAACAGTCTATTTGTCTCGTTGTAATTACTTGTTTGTTTGTGTTGTCTCTATAATTATACAGCCTATCATAACACGTATGAGGGTTAACAAAGATCGGACAAATCTAATTATGTACTTAAACTACTGTTTAATTTCACTTATTGTACCACCGATCAATAGAATTGTGCATTTGTGTGATGAATTATTTAAATTCACGTATTATTTTTTCACTTCTAAGATTAAACACTGCATGATTTAGGGATGTCTTTGTGTCATCTTGTTTCGGTGTCAAGGATTATACAAATCTTGAATATTCGTCCATTGATTCATTGGCATGAAAATTGATCATAACATGATTATTTCCTTTTAACGCCATTTAAATCAATGGAAGCCACCTCTACAAATAAGCGCCGTTGTGTAGAAAACCGTATATTAAAAGAAAAACATAATTCGGTAATAAAGATAATTATTCAAACCGGACAATAAAACATAGCAAAACAAAAGAAAAGGCAACGGATGACTTTTATAATATATAGAAAAATTTATAAAGTTAAACCTTACGGTAGATGATAACAAAAAGAAGATTTCATATTTGTAAATTAATAAAACAAAACCATCAACAAAAGACTAAAACAAATATTCAAAGTAAGGACCAAACAATAGTAAGAAAAAAATGATTGAAGAAAAAATAAATAAAAATAAGCGAAAAGTATGTTAGCTGAATATTTGAAATAAGAAAAAAAAAAAGATTAAGCATCTTTCCTACAAAAATATTCTTTTGTCATTAAAATGAAGTAATATGATAATTTTTTCTTGAAATAACCTCTCGTTTTTTGAGTGTTTGTTTGTTTGTTTATTTTGTTCTACATAATTTAAAACGTTCAGAAACCACATTTTTTGTTTTGTATGCGGAAATATATACTTGCGGGAGGATTTGTAAGAGCTATATCTATCTTTGCAAATGTTGCACTTCACTTACTTAATGACACTCAAAAACAGTTTAATTCTACCTAAGTACCACTATCAAAAGAGACTCAAAATAAGTAGAGTGTTATTGAAATCATTAATTAAAGTAACCCTCTTTACAGAGTCAATTTAAGTGATGTTATTTTTTGAATAGGTTGCATATTAAATTCCTATATCTCTCAAGCATGTATTAATAATAATAATCCTTTGAATCACATTTTCAAATCAAAACTTTAAAAGTTTACATTAACAATTATCATGTACTCACTGCCTACGTAAATAAATCAACGTGTAATGATACATTACACTATGATAACTCGGTGATAAAACGATCAAATTCAGCAATCTATACCAGTGTATTTTATTGAATATTAGTGCCTTTAAAATTAAGCCATAATTAAGAATATTAATTGGGTGATTGGGTGGTTTATGACATTTAGATGCCTGTCCTTAAATTTTCTATTAAATTAGTGAAAATATCAAAATGTTTGCTGAGTCCAAACACAATAAAACAGTTATTGCGATGTAACTTAAAAAGTATCAAGTATTTAAAAATCCGTTTTACAGTATCCAATAATACCACAATTTTAAAAAATGGTAAAAATTTAAACAAAATGAAGACAATCTTTAAAATGATTAAAAGCATTTTTGGGCAAAGAAAGAAGTATGCA
>JXSR01S005700.1:6916-17358 GCA_000969725.1 Ophiothrix spiculata | reverse complement strand
CTGAAAGTTTGAAGCTTGTACAATAAAAACCTTTAAAGATATGATCAAAAATGTTTGTTAAGACTGTAATATCTTGGTGCCATGCAAATATAAAGAAAATAAAAGAGTTGAACTTTGACATCTGTTCTCCAATATAGCACTGTCAAACTGCATAAAAATCGTAATATCTCCACAACGGAAGGTCCGATTTCAAAAAATTAAAAAGATTTTTAAAGATGAATTTTAGTTAAATATTTTTTTTACCTGAAGTGCCTATAGCTAGTGCTACCTTGTTCGTGAAGGACTAAATTGAATCCACACCGCAAGTGCACCCACAATTCCGTTATGTATTCACAAGTGAAATGTTGCTTCTCTAGGTAATATCATGGAAGTAGAAGAAGCAGGAACCACATCAACTTGATCGGTAAAATTATCACCTACTTGCGCTATTCATGTAATGAAAGGAAAGCTATTATCAAGCAGTCGATATCAAGTACGTTGATCATAGTCACAATGCCGACATTTGGGTTGGCTAAAACATCATTTAACTTAAACTTTATAACATTTATAAAGCGCAGTAAACAATGTACAACGCGCTGTACATAGAAATAGCAACACAATTCAACACACAAATTATGATAAAAACAGTCAAAGAAACATTTAAAAACAGCAAGTTTTAAAAAGGTGAAACTCGCACACCCAGAGACAATCCGGAACAAACACAGAGGGGAAGAACAAAATAACGGATGGGATTGCCTCTGTGAATACGACATCACGGAAGAATAAAACACAGTCAACAGGTATAACAAAGTTCATGTTCTCTGAGTAAAACAATGAGTTTTTAGTTTCTTTTTAAAAGACAATATAGTCGGAGCACTGCGAATGTCCATAGGCAGTGAATTCCATAATCGTGGCGCAGCTACAGCAAACGCACGGTCTCCATACTTTGTACTTTGGCCAGACTTGAAGAGCATCTTGGAAGATGAACGGAGATTGACCAGAGGAGAATAGTCATATAATAAATCACAAATGTAATTCGGTGAGATACCATGACGGACTTTGTATGCCAAGAGTAATATTTTAAAAGCAATCCGGTTTTCAACCTTCAACCAGTGAAGATCATGAAGAACAGGAGGGATAAAATCACGTCGCTTTGTCAGAGTCACTATTCTTGCAGCAGCATTTTGAACACGCTGCAAAGGAGCAATATGAGAAGCCGGAAGACCATAAAGGAGAATGTTGTTACAATCCAGTTTTGAAGTGACAAATGCGTGGACTAATTTCTCTGCCGTCGCTTGATTCAGATACTTTCTGATCTTACCAATTTTGTATACACCAAACGAAGCAGCACGACATATGTTAGCAATATGTTTTTTCAACAGCAACGTGCTGTCAAGCATTACACCAAGGTCTTTGGCAGAATCCGTAGCTTTGATTTTGGCCTCGCCGATGCAGAAATCCGGTAACACAGATATTGTGAATGGAAGTGCAGTACTTCGGTTTTTAGATCATTTAGCATTAACTTGTTGGCTATTGCCCAAGATCGGACATCCGTAACGCATTTTTCAAGTTTCTTTACAGCATCAACTTGTTCAGCAGATTTCATAACCAAGTAGATTTGTGTGTCGTCAGCATAAATTACGTGATCAATGCCACTATGTGACCTAATGACATCACTAATGGGGGCAGTGTACATGATAATGTCAAGGGGGCCTTTAACTGGTCCTTGTGGAGTACCCCAGGGTAGGGGAAATGAGTCAGACACAACTTTGTCAATGACAACAGATTGACAGCGATCTTTCAGATATGACTTGAACCAGTTTAATACAGTTCCACCAATTCCATACCTGTCTTGCAAACGCTGAAAGACTGATGGTATCGAATGCGGCAGATTTTGGAACTTGCTAGCGATTTTACGCACGAACCAACACATCAGAACCTAAATGACAATGCAGATCATAGATCTTTGTATGAGAATCCACCTTGCACCATAAATCTTACAGTTTTGATATTTGGGTGATTCGCACATCAACCGATCCTTGTCAGGGCCGTACGAAGCGGGGGGGCAGGGGGGGCACTCGCCCCCTGGCTCGAAATATCGGGACGCTGGCGGGACAAAAATTAAAATATCGGGACGATAGTTTACTACTTTACCGTCCCGATATTACTGTCCCGCAAATTTTTAGTCAAAATAAGCCAATTTTAGCACAAATATCAAGCTTTTATATCGATTTTTGGCTGAAAATAGCAAAATTTTCGCGCGCTACGCGCGCATTACAAACAAATTGACGGTATATTCATCGGGACGAAACATGAATTTCGGGACGGTAAATGTGTTTGCCCCCCTTGGCTCACATACCTTCGTACGGCCCTGATCCTTGTGAGTGGAGGACAAATGATACAAACATAAATCTCTCAATGTTCCGGTTGTCTCCAGTCTGTGATTGTTGCTGTTGTCGTTTATTTCGAAGTTGTTTTTGATATTTAGCTATATTTTATTAGGTCCCAATGAGTCCCAGTAAAAGAAAAGTACATACAAAGTATATACACATATCAAAAACTGATTCGAAAGAGAGCGGGTGGTTCGATGATTTCTAAATATCGGATATATCATTTTCATTGCAAAGGAATTACTGGGAATGTAACATCGATTGCTGACGATCAGGGCATATTCAAACGATGTGTGATCATCACATATAATTTGTTTGAAGTGGATCTAAATAATGGCGGCAGTGTGAGTTTTACTGTCATCATAACTTGTTGTAGTTCCTTTTCATCTCCTACTTTCATGGTAATATTGATGAAACTTGTAGCTCATGTAATTGTAGAATTAGGGATTATCACAATAGGGTTTCTGGTATTCAATACTCTTTTTATTTTCATATTGATTGTATAAGTTAATTATAAATGTGTGATAGCTGTTTTTATAGAACAAAGATGTAAAAATCCATGGACTAGGGTCAGTATTGCATATATTATGTTGTTTTATTGAAAGTATCATAAGTAGTCAAAACCATGTTCTCGGCCACATTTCCTCTTGAAATTGGGAGATCATTGGTGTCAGGTGTTGGGTCTGTCTATATTGCTTAGAAAACATGCAAACATTGAAAATCGGTAGTCTCATTTCGAATCCTATTTCAGGAAAAGTTCCGCAGCAAATATATGAAAATACTGTTTCTCCGACTGATTTTTTCAATGAAAGATTTGGCTTAGACAAGCAGAACATAAAACACATATGCGTTGCTGCACAAAATATTAGGTTTAGATGGATCTCACCCCTTTTAACATAAAATGTAATACATAACTGTCTTAAATGACCCCCTGCAAAGAATTGCAAAGACAAATACTAAAGAAAAATCATATTCGAACAAGTGTTAACGAATTTTATTATAAAGGTTTTCCTTTACAAAAGTTTACAAATTCGTAATGACAAGAGAAGTATCAAATATTAGTCTTTCCTCACAAAAGTGACTTTAAAGTATGGAATAGTTATGAGTTTTATGAGTCAGGGGCCCTTTTTGTTCGATTTAATGAAAATATTCCATTCATTTTCAAATACTGCGTAATTCCACCATTAGATACAATTCTGCACCTTGATGGGAACAAATGTATTTTGCTATTCCAGATACGTAAGTCTCGATAAAATTAACATTTATCAAATTACCGAAAAAAGTGTGTAAATGTTGGGGACATGTTGGAATTTTATTGATGAAATAATATTTAAAAAAACATAGCTTAGGTTGTGCCTTTAAATCGTGGATTTATTCATTGAACATCTCGGCTGTATTGATAAAATGTTATCCTTTTGTTCGAAGTTTTAAAGGTTGCCTAACGGTTTTGTATTGATAGCTGCGTCATTGATGTCGTTTGAAAAGTAATTGAAAGATCTTCAAATATTTGAAAAGCTTAAGATTCATTTTTATTATGAATATTCTGACACTCTTATTGTTCTCACTTGTGACGGCATTTACTCATGGTAAGGAAGGTACTTATAGGTTACTTTAAGTTATCATAACTATACATTATCAGAATAAATAGCATGCAAATGCCTTACTATCATATAATGTGGCAAAATATTATGTAAATCCGGCATTTGATTAAATGTTAATTGCATACTATTTGTCAATTTGTAAGTAAAATTTCAAATGATAAATTTGCAGTGTTTCTTCCTTTTTTTTTTATTAAAAAAAGTTTTAAACAGGTTTTCAGAACGTAAAAATTGTATATCTTTATACTTTATCTTTTCTACACATGTCCTCATGACGGAATACTGATTTGGTATTATTTGCATTCGTTTATTACATAATCAGGTCAATAAAGTACATTAATTTAAATACGAAAATTAATCTGAAAAAGCTGCAGACGAACTTGAATCAGAGCATCAAAACTGTATCCCAACAAGTTCCGAATTGCTTCTTGAAAATATGCAATTAGAACAATTTTCGAGATTAAATATTACTTTACTTTTAATCTTTGATATTCCACATCCACGTGTCCTAGATAAAAATTAAATTACAAGTTTGCAGATTAATCATTTCATTTGTTTAATATTTTTAAGGTACATACGTTCCCCTCTTTTTTGTATATGTGTTGGTATTCTGTTACAATTATTAAATCTGATAAATCTAATACTTTGAAATTTAGACGGAAATAGAAGGTTAGATTATATATTCGTTACTGCTTAAAACCTCCCCAGGTAATTATATCTTGTTGAAATAACAGACGAAAATTGAATTACTGTGGGCATGTTACACATTTTATGTTTTGACAGATGTGGTAACAATACATCTGTGATTTTCCATGCAACCATATACATACTAGAACTTTCTTGAGGTATTCTTAACCGAAATTGAAATAATAATGACATTGAGTAGTGATCATAGAGTCAAGAGGTAAGTAATTGAAACGATCAATTTAATATTTTACGTTTTACATCATTATGTTTAATATTTAATTGATAAGATCAAATTAATATCTTGCACATCATTTTATATGTGTGATTTAATAGAATTTAATTTGAATGATGTGTAATATGCTTTTTAAAGTTACATCACACTTTTAAAATAATGAGTAAGTTAAACTTATTAAATTATATATACAGAGGTATCTTAAATCACTTGTAATTTGAATACCATATTTGTAGAAAAATCCACTTAATAGGAAGAAACTATTTTTGATAAGAATTATGACATTAGCAATGATGATCAAGTAAAAAGAACGGCTACACTTTTTATAGTTCGAGTTCGTAAAACCTTGTCATTTCTATTCATCCAAATTATTAACACAATATTACACTCTAGCTAATGTTGCTATCTTTTTATCAACACATTATCTTATCTCTTGAACGCTGTGTAAACCATTAGAAAATGAAAATACAAACACAGTGTGTCCTTTTTGGTGAGACAAAAGGCGTAATTCTCAACCAAGCATGAAGTAATTACAATAACATCTCAGCTTGTACTTTCTGACGTCCAAGTTAAAATCCATTTCGATGACCAAAAACAATCTCCCTTTATTGGTTTCATTAATCATGGTAATTATAATAATGTCTAAAAGATAAGCCTCGTGAGATAGAAGAAAGGTTGTTTTTTGACACACATAAAAACGATTTTTAATGCTTGAGAATCTTAGATACAAAAAAAAATCAACTATCAACATAATTGTCCGTACGATGAAATTTCTAACTTTAAGTTGGCAAAGGTAGTCTATGGGATATTTTTTTATTCTATACAATAACATTATCTTTACAATAAGTTTTAGAAAAAGACTGTAATTTACCTTAATTTATTTAAACCCGTAATTCAGATGTCTTAGACGAATCTAAGATTAAAGAATCTATAACTCTAGTTTTATATAAAATAGTTAATATATATTTAAATAATTTCAAATAATTCCAAATGAAACTGTAAACCGTGTAAAAAGTTGTTAGGTCAATATTATGTCTAATCAACGTGATTCAAAAGAGAAAAGAGTAATCTGATGATGATTTAATTGAAAACATTTAGGGATCTGACTCGTAATATAAGGAAACTCTACCAACCTGTTGAAAGCTATTAATGATTTAATTGTTGCTGCATTTTAAAGCTATGTTAATAAACTGTATTTCTTTTAAATAAGATTGAAGTAGTCACGGTCACATCATTGCCAACAAATTAATTTATACGATTGTACGTGTTTTGTAACTGATACATGTACAACGATAATGATTTTCCTTGAAATATCTTAAAATTGTGTTCCCTGATGAGATAGACTAACTTAATTAATTGATTTCAAATTAAAGCAAAATAAAATATTACCTCCATCTTCAAAATACAATAAACGTAATTAAATCATTAAAATCTTTAATAAGTGTGATAACTTTCCTCTCCAGGGCTTTTTAAGAGAAGTAAGTTCTCTTTATCATTCATGATAAAAAATAAAACAGCGAGTGAATGTCGTTATTATGTGGATAACGAGTTTGATTCTGCATTAAACATAACACCATTCAGTATAATTTCATTCCGTTTAAAGTTTAATTTTGCAGCTATTACCTTTAAAAGCACTCAAATTGGATCAAAATAATTACAGCAATATTTAGCAGCGTTGTAAAAAGTTCAAGATCTGTTATAATTTTAATGTGTCCAAGTAACGTTTTGATTTTAATGACAATAACCCTAAGCATAAGTTTTGATTAATTGTTTCTCCTTTGTTCCCTGTTTCTCCATTGTATCATCTTACTACAAATAATTCGACATGTCTAATGTACTTTTATCTAGATAATTGACAAAAGTTTTGTACATTGTCAATTTTTGGTATTTTATACAGAATTGTGTTTGATGTCATCGGTATTTTAAATGTTCTAAAGCTATATTATGAGATGATGATTCTTCTTTTTAATAAATATAATTTAGTATTTGTTTATAGTTGTTAATGAATGAATTAATAAATTAAACGGAGAAATATCGTTACGACATACTTCTAAACGCTGTGTCATATTACAATTACTGATATTTAATTATAAATCAAAAGCATTAAGACAAAGAAGTGAATACTTACCTTAATTGGATTAAAACTATCGATATAATGACACTCCAAATATCTTATATAGGACAGCACTCCGAGTAATATAATTCGTCTTGCTAAGCAAATGCAAATAAATCACTACTGATCGACAAGAAACGAAAGCTTTTTATATGGTCAAGTCCATTATAAAACTTGTAGTGGTTTCTTAAGTTCTGCGCATGTTTTATAGCAGAATCTTTCTTCCAAAGTATATACAGCCTGGAAACTGCATCACACTCAAATATAGTATTATGTGTGACTTTGCATGTGACGTTTTGTCAAAGCGTGTCATGACGTTAGTCCGCGATCCAATACTAAACTCTTTCATAAAAATAGATTATTATGTACTTTATGGGCCTTTAAGAATATCAAGTTTTTATGTGCCAACCCTCAGGAAACCCTAAACTAAATAGTTTTGCATCTGTGGTCAGAAATTATTTTTAGACTCTAAAATAAGTGATTTCTAGTCCTTTATATTCAATCGATAATAGTAGAGCTATTTTGATACAATCTCTCAAGTATATATTATTACAGACATGAATATGACTGATTCTTATTCCGCGTTGTATTATAAGAAGTGAATATAAGTACTGGTATAATTGCTAATTTGCATTCTTTGAATGTTATTAGTGTGTTAAAAATGATTTCTTTGTTTCTCCAAATGATTTGCTTATTGTATGCAGTATGTTTTTTTCTTTACAGCTCGAGTGCCTCAAAAACGTACATAAGAAATTTATTATGATCTTTTGTTATCACATCCAAATGAATGTTTTAGCACTGTATTATGTATATTAATAGTAACAAGTGAATACCTCCGCGATGTAATACCAATTCTAAAATATTATCTCACCAATAGCACAGTAGATCTAATGGATTTTCCCATACTAAGTTATGCATCGTCCTTTAACTTAGCTGTTAATTTATTCTTGCATTGAACATTAATTTAAGCCAACATTGTATTTAAATAATCAGACATGTTTGTATTATTGTGAAGTTCATTTTAATAGACATATTCTCATTCAAAATTTACTGATAGTTCAGCCGCTATTAAGATATAAATTAAGATGTTTCATTCTCAAACGTGTGTTTAAAACTGCCATTCTTGCAACCTACATCGGGGTGCTAAATCTAGTAGTACAAAGCCTCAGAAACTGTCATGTTGCTTTATCAGGAATTTTGGATACATTATATATTCAGTCAGGGAATTGTTTTTTAATGCAAAAGTGTCCCGTTGTTCGAACACGTATTTTAATAAATTGGATAGTTTTTTTACAGAGTGATATCATTATCTCGTTTTTTTCAATTATTAAACGGTTAAAGGTAATTAAGCATGTTAATTACAAATACGTAGACATGAAAACATAAGCCATGATCCAAAATTATGTTAAAAAGTTGGAAAATATATTTATTACTGTGGTTCACTTTTATCAAGTTTAATTGCTACAAAACATGATATGGTGTATATTTAATTTCATTTTATTTTATGTTGCCCTTACAATATCTCACCTTTGGCGATTTTTGTATTCTCCTCAATAGGGTAAACTGGTTTATATAGATAGTTTTGCTCCCAAGTTGTCATGCAACTACTGTAATATATTTTGACTACCATCTTGTATATCATGAAATGAAATGCTAAGGCTATAATTATCAAACTAATTTATGCATCGGATGACAATCCCTGCCAAATATTATAGGTCAGATATTATAAGTTAGATTACTTTGTCGGTGACGATATTAGGCAAATTAAATCTACAACAGTGCGTACATTTCAGCTTATCTTTGGCATTTTATCTCATTTAATTCTGAACTTTTCTTATACATTTTCTTCTGCTGTTTTATTTTCCCTCTTTAACAGTTTAGATCATTTTTACAAAATAAAATATCCTACAATGACGTTGCCAAGTATATTTTTGCTATCATATTAGTACCACATACCAATAACAACAAAATAGATACTAAAATTTAAAATAATAATAAATTCAAAGAAAATATCTTTTACTCAGTACAATTCGTAAAAATCCCAAAACTTTTCACAACTTGTTTGCTAATTTTACAAATCAAACCAATGTACCATGTTTTTGTTTAAATAATCAATTTATATTTTAAATTCATGATATTTGTGTTTCGCTTTAGTTAATTCCTTTTACGTTCAATACACTATTTGGCTTCTTTACTTACACTGGAATAAATTCTTACAATTCCTTTGTGTTATTACGGATTTGACCGCAGCATTACATCTATAAAGCCTTTAACCCCCTTTTCCCGTTAGGATTTTATCAGCACACAGGCGTATGAAGTGTCTGATTGTGGTTGCTAATGTTACAAGGCTGAGCTTGTGAACCTCTTTTATCCTAACACAAAAAGTTCTATCAGTAATGTTCTTATTTTTAAGGCTTCCAAATCAAGTGTGCTTTCTTGCTAAATAGGAGACGTACTGTGTTATCAAAACATGCTGTAAATCCTGGCAACACACTAGTTCTTCAAATAATGACTTTAATAATAAAAACATTTACATACATTCCTGGGAGTTAAAATTAGAAAACAACAAACAAAAAAGAGCATTACATCTTTAAAATAAAACAAATGAAGCATAACCTGTGTCTCGATAAAAAAACACCACAACTTTACAATCTTTGCAAGAAGTTTTGGCTAAAAAGTATGTACAATTTCATCGAACATGTAATTCTTAAATACAGTTTGTTTATTTCAATCGGTTATTTATATTAAAAAAAAAGTTTCGGATGAATGACAATAACCAATAACACTTTATGCAATGGGGAAATTAAAAACATCGTAAAATCGGGCAAGACAAATTTGTACCAAATATGTGACCGTCCATCCAAAACCAGCCGTAAATGCCGCCTCTTGTCATTTTCACTTTTTTAAAATATTTGCAAAGACCATGCTTTAAGGATTAAAATGACACTTTAAAGAAATGCACACTGTCACAGTGATTGGAATTTATTATGTATATAGGCAGTTTGATATTTTATATTTTATGAGTTAGCACCAAATTGGTTTTAAGATTTATGGCAGCTTTGGCATGCCATACTAAAAATTATGTCTTTTAGGGCTTGCCATAGGTAATGTTTCATGGGCAGTGCACATATCTTTGCATAAATTGATTTTATTTCTGTACCTCAAAAGAAGGGTATTGTGTTCCATGGACAAGGTATTATATAGGTGGGCTGATTGGGCTTACTCATGCATGGTGATGCTTGTGGACTGAGAGCATTCTCAGGCTAGCTTCACTTGCTGCTTGTAACATCGTCAGGTGAACATGCTGGTTCGACTCCCAGATTAGTCCAGTATGGACATCATGGGGTGTGGCTTTAACATGGAGTCACACAGTCTACTGTAGTGTATTGGTAGCCTAAAAATAGAGTTAACCAAGTGGGGACATAAAGTCCGCTACAGTCTTC
>JXSR01S005697.1:31331-68264 GCA_000969725.1 Ophiothrix spiculata | reverse complement strand
TAAAAACGGCAAAAAAAATATTTTTTTCGACTATTTGAGACAAACAATTAATTTTATTTATCCTAACATGATGATTTTAAATGATTTCTAATGCTGAAATCTGATTTCTAAAGCTAAAATCCTTATTGATTATGTGAAGTGGTCAAAAGTGTTAGGGTTAGTAAAACCTACATACGGGTCTATACTAACCCTAACCCCACTGAATCTCACAATATCCAAATACATCATAGATCCGCATTAGCTCTGATCATGAAATTGCTGCCATGGCAGTGCCTGCTCAGTGGCTTGACATAGTGATAATTGGATCTGGGTGCGCGAGGGCCCGTGTGCGTATCCAGGTGCCATTTTTGACTTGCAGATTTCCGAGGAGTTTTGAAACGAAGAAGTGGTCAAAAGTATTGGGGTTAGGGTATATGGCATTTCAGTCAATATTATGTCTGAAAAAATATTCAAAAGAGATGTGATTTCAGAGATGGTTTAGGATGGGGATTTTATATATTATGATGTGAATTGGAACTTGCAATGCAAAGTTTCAGGAATTTTGAAGCTGGAATGGAAATTTAAGAGCAGAGATGCCAAATAACTATAATGTTCCCAGCTTCAGAACATGCTATGGTGACTGATAGAAATTATAAGAGGTATTCTCTTCCTTACACACATAGAAAGCATGACATCAGGGAAAACAATGTCAATATAATGTTCTGCTTTATAACTCATACCTCGTAGGCCCTCCTGGATACATATGATATTTAAACTACACATGCTTAGCAGCCAATCACTGTGTCGGTATGAGTTGTTCTAATATCAACCGTAATCAAAATCTCATAATCGTCACTAGTCTTAATGTTTGCATTAATTTAAGGAAGTTTTGTAATTCCAGCACAGAGCCAGGTGGCAAACCATTTTGAAACCTGGCGCTAGCTAATTGCTATCTTCCAAATAGGTTTTCATTATCTTGTAAGTGGTTTAATAATAACACATTTGTAATAATGTTTTATCAACATCTGGAAGTGCAATTTCATATTGCTATAGTTAACTTTGACTCAATTTGTGATCTTCATCCATGTGGCTCCTTGGTTTGCTGATTCATGGTGGGTGGACAGCAGTCCTGGAGTTATGATTGGGAAACTGTATTTTCTTATTGCAGAGCCCATTGATATTGGTTAATACAGGCATGAGATTGTTCAGCCTTTTCTCTGATTTCAGAGTTTTTGATGTTAGAAATTTGCTTATTTCAGAGTTTTTGATGTTAGAAATTCTGCAATTTTGTTTATTTCCAGCCTGTTTTGAGGTGTTTTAACAATATTACATGCTATTCCAGATTTTTAAGAGTTTTTCATGAAGGTGCACTCTCATGCATGTTAATATCACTTAACCCTAACAGTCCTAAGTCTCACTAAATCTCATTATTGAAATCACCTAAAATGCGCTAAGTCCAAATACGTCATAGACGGGGGTTCCATATGGTAACGGAATCGCTGCCCGGGCAGCTACTCTGCGGTGGCCTGCTAATGGTATAGGCCGTTTGGGAATCCACAGGTAACAGGTTCGAATCCCGGTGAAAACATGCATTTTTTCACCCTCACTTTCCGAGGAGATAGGCTAGAAACGAAAAATCACGTATGGTCAGTTAGGGTTAATGGTTAATATCATTTGATGTTCAGTCAGTATTACTCTTATTACATGCATGCATACAAAGATACAAATATGCCCAGGCCCTTTGGGCACATATCATTTCTAAAAAAAACTTATGGTGCGCATTGAACATCACAAAATGAGTATGTTACCGTTCATTATTATGCTTGCCCTCTAGATACAGGTCATTTCTGAAACAGACTTAATGTTTGCATTCAGCACCACAGAATGTGTATATAACATTCTGATGCTTTTCTGTTGTGGGTTTGAGCACTCTTTGGCTGCCCTTCTGGTATAGTACAGAGCATTTCGGAAAAATAATTATAGTTTGCATTCAACACTACAGAATGTACATAATGCATTCTGATGCTTTCTCTTTGTGAGATGGAGCACTCTTTTACTTGCTATTTGCATTTAACACCACATAATTTGCATATTACACTCTGATGCCATGCATTGTTTCCACTCTTCAGGAAATTACCTGAATTCCAAGAAAAATTCTACTCAGTTTCGGGTTATTATCGAGAAATTAAATAATTCCAGGTAATTTTGGGAAATCTGGAAATGTAAAATATTATTTAGATTTTCAGCCAAATTGGCCATTTTGGCGCAATTTAAAGATTTTAAAACAATTTTTAGCTAAAATTTGCTGGTTCTGATGCTTTCCCTTTGAAAGATTGAGCACTATTTGACTCTTTGACGGTTTCATTACTGAAACAAGACTTACAATTTGCATTTAACACCACATAATTTGCATATTACACTCTGATGCTATCCATTGTTTCCACATTCTAGGATGCTTGAATTCCGGGAAATTCTACTCGGTTTCGGATTATTATTGGGAAATGAAATTATTCCAGGTAATTTTGAGAAATCTGGAAATTTAAAATATTATTTAGATTTTCAGTCAAATTGGGCAATGTTTGTGCAAATTTGAAGATTTTAAAACAATTTTAAGCTAAAATTTGCTGATTTTACAGGGTTTTTTGCTCGTATAATATATTCCGTCATTTTTCCTCCGCCACTGACCAAAAAATGACACATTTTTATAGCAGTTTTAGAGATTCCAGGAAATCTCAATGAATTCCAGGAAATTTTGGTTTCTCTGTCAGGAAATTGAAATTAAAAATGTGGAAACACTGATGCCATGTCTGCATCTGGAAAAGTCATCCTTGTGTAATGATAAAAATTTTCAAAATCCATTTGTAAATCTCTGGACTTTTGTTCAACTAATCACATATGAG
This sequence comes from Ophiothrix spiculata, assembly GCA_000969725.1. Lineage (NCBI taxonomy): Eukaryota > Metazoa > Echinodermata > Ophiuroidea > Amphilepidida > Ophiotrichidae > Ophiothrix > Ophiothrix spiculata. Next base: position 65,385 of record JXSR01S005697.1, on the reverse strand, counting down.
TTCATTAATATGCAAGCAAAACTTTCCAGCATGCAAGCAGAAATTTTCTCACATTTTTAGGGCAATAAAATAGTGATAAATATATCCAGACTCACACAGATGATACGCTAATATTTAACAACTTGTGGTACCATAGGCTCACTAACAGAAATCAATTGAGTAAGCTTAAATCTGCAAGTCACCTTAGAGTGCATCTCATACCCAAATTATGAGTTAGAACTAACATACTTTGATTTCCCCTAAAACACTCAAGATTTGCATAAACAAAGCACTTGGACATAATAAAAGTAAAACCCATCAGCAGATCGGTTCACCATGGTTTTGTGCAGACTTATCATTCTTCATCTGGACCATTTAAATGAGAAATCTACAAGAAGATGGTGAAATTGTGTGTTGTAAGATGCTTAGGTTTGCTTAGTTGTGTCATTAAGTGGAGCCAGTCCATATTTCTTTAATGCTATTTGGTGCCACATCATTATTGTAAAGGAACTGTTAAGAGCAGATTTTGAAAATAATAGATACAGGGTATGTCAAAAAGGGCTTAACATTTAAGAAACGTCTGTTTTTCTAATAAGCTACTTTAAAATCTCGATATAGTGCACCTCATGTTTTGCTCCTAAACATGTTCCTTACCACAATACCAACAGGTCTACATCACTAATCAAATGTTAAAATGAAAGTTACTTTCGTTATATATCAGAAACAGGCAATCAATTTCATATCTTATAAGCCATATAAAAAATATGGGACAAAATGGCAACTGGGAAAAGGTGCACTATATTGAGATTTTAAAGTATGTTGTTATGTGACACTAAAATTATTTTGGATATAGGCATCTTGTAGAAACATTTTTTTAACAGATATAGGACCTATGTCTCATAGCTATTGGCTGTTAGGGTGTCAAACTGATGGCTCTTGAAACACATATTTTCCCAAGATCTCTACCTTCAGCTACCAGCCAGTTCAGTCTCTAATGTTGTTGGTCCATTTTCTTGTAGGTTTTCCTCCAGAATAGTGTTAGCAAGGCTGCCTTTCTACCTGGTCACATGTCCAAACCATTGCAACTTCCTTCCTTTTACAATATTGTTAACATATCTTTGTTCTCACCGATGTAACTTTGCATCAGCTCCCTTATCTGCTTGTTCGGGGTGTGAGATGTGTAGTTTACCTAGAGTAGTCTGCGCATGGAGTTCATATCAAAAGTGTTGATGGGCTTTTCCATTTCAGCATTCAATGTCCAGGTTTCACACCCATATAGGAAGACTGACATAACTAGTGCTTCAAATAGTAGGACCTTTTGCATATTTTATGAAGACTTGATCTGTAAAGATTAATTTGCTTGACACACATTATATACCTTGTTCAATTTGCCAAACACTTATCCTTTATTAGGTTCACTTTACAAAGTACCTATTCTACAGGAGATAAATATTTGAGTGTAAATATGGTTGCATGTTTTCCGGGCACCCTGTATATAATAAATCCTCTTGACACAGGGGATTCATATGAAAGTTGGTAAATGTTTTGTCCTCAATAGATTTGATAGAAGAAGCATAATAGAATAAGCATTTGTCTTTGTTTGCTGCATAAGAGCCTTTCATCATTACGAGTTTAAAGCAAACTGACATGAGATAGGCAATAAATCGGTGTCGTCAAATGATTTAGCCAAAGTTTTCAATTTAAAATAAATTCATTTAATATGATGGGAAAAATAAAAATACTACTACTACTATTTGTTTTCTGACTGTAAATATATTTGTAATATTGTGCACCTTTTTGTCTTATGAATTAATTTTAGATTGAATATTTCTAGCAGAAAACATTCAATATTTTTATCCCCTGGCTTTAGCCGAGAAAGGGAACATTGTTATAACCTAAAGCATGGTGTGTGCGGTGTACATGCTGTGTGTGGGGTGCGAATATTTAGTATATACTTTCGTTTTCAGCCTATTCCATTTCAAAGATCAGAAATCAGATTCGGATGAAACTTGGTAAGGAGAAAGGAACATATGTTCTTCAGATCTGAGAAGAGTTTAGTATAAAAATATTCTTAAATCACATGTAGTTATGGATTATCATGATGAATTTCCAACAACTGACATGATTACAGGGGTGTGATAGTAGGGGTTTGATAGTTTTCAATTTCTTCCCTGCGTGGGCATTACGCGCATTAAACAAAATGCTGATCATACTTTGTGACGTCATAAATATGTAACACTTGATTACCTTGCTATGTAAGGATAGAAAAGATATTGCTGTTTAGTACCATGCAATGTAGTAATTTGGCTATACTATGGTACTAAATGACACCACTTTATGGGTGTCAATATTGAAGTCCAAGGGAGCGGTAACCACCCTTTTTGGACAACATGTGACAGAAAAACCTTCACTAGACAAAGGTTAGTGTGTGTGATATTTGTATAAAATTGTAATTACATCGATCATCTATTAAATGAATGAAGCTCTTGGAAAAAGAGTTCAATTGTCTTCAGAAATTTTTATGAAAATCAAATACATCTGGGTACAAAGAGCCAATAATCAGTATTATTGATCGTCCTATCTGGGATGGATGTGCCTAATTTTTCTTTAACAATTTGACATGATCTTCTGAAATCTCTCTGTTTGATACAAAATAATGCCAGTAAGCTACTGTCAGTGTGCAACTCTCCAGTAAGAGGTTTTTTGACCTCAAAAGTCATAAGGTCAAATCAGAGTCAAAGGTCATGTCAATTATGTTTATCTTGCTTGCTTGACTCAGGTTAAGCATCCATACATGCTATTATCTGGCTACCTTTGCTAGACTGGTTGAGTTAGCAATTTTACCCATAACTTTTTGCAGAATCGAAGGTAACAGATAATATCTGGGATACCTCTGTCCTTTTTCAGACGCGTACCATGACTTATTATCTGGGATACCTCTGTCCTTTTTCAGACGTACCATGACTTATTATCTGGAATACCTCTGTCCTTTTTCAGACGCGTACCATGACTTATTATCCCATGACTTATTATCTGGGATACCTCTGTCCTTTTTCAGACGTGTACCATGACTTATTATCTGGGATACCTCTGTCCTTTTTCAGACACATACCATGACTTATTATCTGGGATACCTCTGTCCTTTTTCAGACGTGTACCATGACTTATTTTATGGGATACCTCTATCCTTTTTCAGACGTGTACCATGACTTATTATCTGGGATACCTCTGTCCTTTTTCAGACGCGTACCATGAGTACCATGACTTATTATCTTGGATACCTCTGTCCATTTTCAGACGCATACCATGACTTATTATCTGGGATACCTCTGTCCTTTTCAGACGTGTACCATTACTTATTATCTGGGATACCTCTGTCCTTTTTCAGACGTGTACCATGACTTATTATATGGGATACCTCTGTCCTTTTTCAGACGCGTACCATGACTTATTATCTGGGATAACTCTGTCCTTTTTCAGACGTGTACCATGACTTATTATCTGGAATACCTCTGTCCTTTTTCAGACGCGTACCATGACTTATTATCTGGGATACCTCTGTCCTTTTTCAGACACATACCATGACTTATTATATGGGATACCTCTGTCCTTTTTCAGACGCGTACCATGACTTATTATCTGGGATACCTCTTGTCCTTTTTCAGACGATACCTCTGTCCTTTTTCAGACGTGTACCATGACTTATTATCTGGGGATACCTCTTGTCCTTTTTCAGACGCGTACCATGACTTATTATCTGGGATACCTCTGGTACCATGACTTATTATCTGGGATACCTCTGTCCTTTTTCAGACGCGTACCATGACTTATTATCTGGGATACCTCTGTCCTTTTACAGACGCGTACCATGACTCATTATCATACCTCTGTCCTTTTACAGACGCGTACCATGACTTATTATCTGGGATACCTCTGTCCTTTTACAGACGCGTACCATGACTTATTATCTGGGGTACCTCTGTCCTTTTTTCAGACGCGTACCATGACTTATTATCTGGGATACCTCTGTCCTTTTTCAGACGCGTACCATGACTTATTATCTGGGATACCTCTGTCCTTTTACAGACGCGTACCATGACTTATTATCTGGGATACCTCTGTCCTTTTACAGACGCGTACCATGACTTATTATCTGGGGTACCTCTGTCCTTTTTTCAGATGAGTACCATGACTTATTATCTGGGATACCTCTGTCCTTTTTCAGACGCGTACCATAACTTATTATCTGGGGTACCTCTGTCCTTTTTCAGATGCGTACCATGACTTATTATCTGGGATACCTCTGTCCTTTTTCAGATGTGTACCATGACATAGAGAAAAGTCTACCTTTTACTTCTCCTGGGGGACGTCTTAACAGTTACATTGATTTTACTCACAATAATCTTGCCAAATACTTAAAATGGCATTTGACAACATTAACAAAACTTTAGTTGAAATAAATATCCACCTCTCCTGGGGGAAGTCTTAACAATTAAATTGATTTTACTGATAATAATCATCATTTGCTAAATACTTAAAGTGGCATTTGACAACATTAACAAAACTTTAGTTGAAATAAATATCCACATCTCCTAGCGGACATCTTAACAATGACAATGATTTTATTAAAGATACTCTTCATTTGCTAAATACTTAAAGTGGCTTTTGACGACACTAACAAAACTTAAGTTGATCCATATTAACATATATAATGATTTTACTGATAATAGTCTTCATTTATTGAATGCCTAATGGTGCGTTTGCACTGTGACGACTTGTTTCGACGTAGGGCAAGGTATTTGCAACTTAAAATTGCAACTGAAAGCGACTGATAGTAACGATAGCGTGCGTAGCTAGCAGCGTGTGTGAGCTTTAACCAACCTTAAACAACGATGACGGGCGTAAAATAAAAAAAAAAACACCCCAAAAAACCTGCAATTCGCAGGTCTACGTTGCTTTTTGTTACCCCAAGTCGTCACAGTGTAAACGCACCTTAACAGTGGCATTTGACAACTTAACATCGTTAACATCATGTCAAAACCAGATTCAAAATCTTTTTCAAAATATTTCTAGATTTAGGTCTTAGTGCATTAATAAAGAATTCTTAAAACTACAATAATAGATAATCTAACTCATATACAATACAAAAATAAACAACCGCAGGTAGAAACCAGCAGTCTTCCATCAGGATTGTTAGCAGTTATAGTAGTCATAATGACAGCATGCAAAGATTCACTGTCAAATTCAATCCTAAAAAAACACCAATAAATATTTAAAAAAAAAATTCAATCCTTTATATGACCATCCACCACAAGCCTCCAGTCTAATGTGGTCCTGGTCAAATTTGTTTAATTTAATTTAATTTCAAATAGGACATATTTTCAGCTTTAAAATAATTCTTGTTTCTCAGGTTCTTATAATACCGGAAAGGGGGGGAGGGGGTTTGGATTCTTTGAAGCATGAAAAGTCAGATAATCTTAAACTGAGAAATCTTGCTTCGAAATTTTCATTTGGAATCTTTATAAAATTTGGGTAATATTTTACGAAAAGTGAATGTATAATATAAGATTTGTTACTTAAAATTAACTTTTTGAATTGTTATGGTCTGTCACAAAACGGTAATAAGGAATGGGATACTTTTGCTGTAACAAAATGTGAGCCACACCTTAATGTAATTGACTAATTTAGGTCTGGTATACTATTTTATATGCAATGTCTTGGTTTTTTTTTTTAAGATATCATATTTGAGATTATATTGACTCCACCGTAAGCGGCATCGAGACAAAGGATTCTCATCAACATTGTATGTCAAATCCCTTAGCCATCTTATACAATGATGGATGCAATTGGATAAACAGACTCCATCTCTCCTACATGGTATCCAACATGTGGTTTTTTGTAACCGCCAGTGAAATATTAGCGCTTGTAAATGTTGAGAAACCATCCGGTGTGACGTGTTTTTGTCAGTTTTGTACATGGTATAATTAAAAGCCACAAAAGACAAGACATGCGTTATAGCACCAAAAGGGTCGCGGAAATTAAAAGTGAGCTCTAATAATTGATGATGCGCTTTTTGTTTTTTGATATATGATGAGATGTACATATGGTACTATGGTTTTTATGTTCTGATATTCTTGCTGTAGTTTATTAAGCAAATTCTGGTATAATGTGAAATTATGTTACATATACTAGACAAGAGATTATACTAATGATACCTGTTAATGAAATTGGGGATTTGGCTGTATTTTCCAGCCATATGAAACTGGGAGCTATGGGTGTTTTTTATTTATTTGTTTGTTTATTAAAATTCAGTTAAAATATTTAACAAAGGTAATTTGCACATAGGTTGAAGCAGGATGTAGGGAAGTATAGAATAAACCAATATTGAATACAAATTATATCATAAATTTCAGGGCATTAATGATAAGTACTGAGCTCAGGGCATTAATGATAAGTACTGAGCTCAGATGAATTCTAATGTCAAAGTTTGCTACTGATACATGTCTGTAACATATGAATTCAGTTCGGGAAAGATTGTAATTCATTCACCATAAATGAATTCATTTACCGTTTACGGAATTCCTGTACTGTAGAGTAAATGAATTCATTTACTATTAACTTTAAATCAATATTTAGAGCAAACTATGAACATCGCTGAGTATTTTAGAGAATTTTCTTGTTGAATGGATCATGTTCTACAAATTTAGCATGACATTTTGAATTTTATCTGCCAAAAATTTTAGAAATTTTTTCAAAAACCCAAAATTTTTTTAGCAGACAATTCAAAATTTCATCACAAAATTTTCAAGGATACATCCAATTCAAAAAGAAAATGCTCTAAAATGTTCTCCAATGTTCATAGATTGCTTTAAAAATTGCTTTAAAGTTTTAACTTTAAATCAATTTTTAAAGCAATCTTAAAAGGGTAAATGAATTAATTTACTCTACAGATAGGAATTCCTTTACGGAAAATGAATTCATTTAACGTGAATGAATTACAACCTTTCCCAAACTGAATTTAAAAATGTAATTCAAGTAATGTTAATTAACTCTTAACTGAACATCAGTTTGCCAAGATATCTTGGCTTACCATCATGGCATATTTGAATCTGAAATATTAGGTTTTTTAGTATTTCATTCATTTGCTGTTTTAGAACATTGCAATTATTTTTAGAACAAAAATTTAATTAATTAATGATTAACTTCAGTTAGTCCCAGACTAATTCAAATTTTGTTCTTCTGGAAAAAAAAAATCAAAATTTTCTAAGACAGACTAATGATCAAATTCAGCAAAAAATCAGCGAAACTGCTTTCATTTTTAATTGCCGAAAATGCATAGTCATGGGTCACGAACCAATAAGTAAACACAAATTATGATGACGAGTTGTGTTCACATTGGTTAAAAGTCGTAATATGTCGTAGTTAAAGCAAGTTCACTTAAAATGAATGAGGACTAAAGATGGTCCAAGTCATTATACAAACTACGACATACGACGACTTTTGGAACTACGTCTTCCGATGACTGTACCTGTTCACACTTAAACCAAAATTGAAATCGATGACGACCTAAGCGAAATCGATTACGACTACTGATGACTTTTTAGCTAGTGTGAACGGCGTATTAGTAGTGTCTTAATATAGTTGGTTGAACTCAAGGGAATCAAGGTAGATGGGAGTTTTGTTAACAAATATGTTGTTTTTTGGTATGATTTGTATCCTGCTTTTAATGTAAAGAGGTGACCGACCTTTCACTTTTGTGGTAGTCTGATATTAAATGTCCCAATAGTTGTTGGAAGGGGACGCTTATCATGTTTATTTTGTTTTTATGTCATCTGAAGATAGACACATGGCCTGAATTTTCAAAAGAGGTTTACGATTTAATAGACCTGTAAAAAGTTAGACCGGGTCCAAGTCAGAATTACAAAGTACTGCTATATAAAGGACCTTTTGTAGCATTTTTGAATTGCAAAAAACTTCTAAAATTAAAGATTCAACAACATATCTTACAAACAACACAAAATATGACAATATTGGTAGAGGAAAATATATATTAAGCTGTGAAACAAGATTTAACTTAAACCAGGTATAACTTTAAACCTGGTCTAACTCTTCAACCTCTTTTGAACATATGGACCATAGGAATCACATTGGATTTAAAGATAAGATTTGTGCAAAATGAGGTCACTATTCAAATGTAAATATTTCTTCAATCCAATTATAATTTCTGCTAGAAATTTTAAAATATTTCAGCAGATTCAGGGTTGGTAATTAAAATTATATCCCTAATCGGTAAAAAATATGAATAATTATGATTATTACTATAAGAACACTTTTGTAATTTTTTGAGGAAAGGTAAAAATATAATTTTTATAATATTTTTTTCAATATGTGACCCAATAGAAATACACATAAAACGTATCCTAAATTTTACCAAAGTAATCTGGAGATCACAAATGGCATCAGACCATCTTTAAATAAACCTAACTCTATAATTAGAACAAAATATTGACCAAACATATTGCCTTTCCATACGTTTTGAGGTCCTCATTTAGGAGAGGGCAGTCAATTTTGCTAATTTTAGAAATGCTGGATTGCGAGCGCTAGTTATTTAGTGTTGTGCACCCATAACTAAATTCTAACATGATTTTCAAACATAAATACAAATATAGTATTTTGGCGGCCATCTTGGAAATATACTTATTAGACCCAGTGGGACATTTTTTTTCAATGGCAACATCTAAACTCATTAAGTTGACATCCTAGGGATGTTGAAAATCATGTTAGAATTTAGTTATAAGGGGAGTGCACGGGAACCCCTCTAATAGTGCCAGACTATTTATCTGTGATCAGTGGTGTATTATTCAAAGGGAAATATGCTATGAATTTATGAATACATGTTTGGGCTTTTGCTGAAATCATTAATTTCATATTCATTTTTTGTAAATCGTTAATTCCATAATCATTTTACATTTTGTCTATGAATTTATTTGTTACGTTTATACTCAATATCATGCGGCGCCCTGTACAAGGCTCAGTCATTTCTGATTGACTATTTATACTCTATAAACCTTGAATTATGCAACAAGCAATCAGACTCTATTACGAGATCCATAGCATATCCCTTGTATTCTTAAACATTGTGAACTGGTGGTTTTGTATTGTGTAAGAGACTAGTAATGATTGATTAGGACCAAATTACTGCGTATTGATATATTTTTACAAAAATTCTTCACGATTTTGGTATTATTTTTGGCTAATTTTGTTGCTTACACATGGACAAACATTGAAAATAAGTTTTTTTGAATATTCAGCAAGATTTTGTATGTTGTTATGATTTGAGAAATACGGACTAATTTACTTCCCCATATGGTCATATTGCTTTCTGTGCTTTAATCGGCTGCTTGTTGCATACTTCAAGATTTATAGAGTATAGTTATAAAATACTGTTCAATTTTCAGATTGAGTCTGTATGGGCACTTCCGTTTTGAGTTGGCCCTAATATTTCCATACTAGTTATAGCTGATGGTCTCGGCTTGAAGGTTGACTGAAATCGACATTTTGATGAAGTAGAAATGTTTATTACTATCATTTACCATCTGGATTTCTGATTTGGCATCATCATGTGATTGAAGAACACATTTATGAGCTTGCATTCGATAGCTGCCTTATTACATGTCAGTATGAACATGTGATAAGGCAGCTATGTGATAGAAGCATACATTTATGAGCTTGCATTCGATAGCTGCCTTGTTACATGTCAGTATGAACATGTGATAAGGCAGCTATGTGATAGAAGCATACATTTATGAGCTTGCATTCGATAGCTGCCTTATTACATGTCAGTATGAACATGTGAAATACGAAAGAAATGGAAATTAGGTATACCTATTAATTTTACACTTTTTGCTATATTTCAATAACAATTCAGAATTTGGAGGTGAAATTTTGGATTTACAATTAGGAAAATAATGAGCTTTCATTTGATATCTACAAATGCATTACCAGTTCCCAAGACCCTATTTTTTACCAAAAAACTTGCATGTTTGAAATGTAAGCAGCACATACCTACATATATACAAAATATTTGAATGTCCCTTGGGGTTAGAGGGGCAGACTCCACTATTGTAAAATTGCTGTAAGGATTCACCACACCTCCACATTGGTATGGGTCAAGAGAAGAATATATGTGAGTTAATGTCTTGCTCATTCGCTGTTAAGCAGATTCTAAATTACTCCCCATCTTTCTATGCCAGCTGATTTAGTTTTTGGCGCTTCTACATGTAGGCCAAATATTTGGCGCTTCAACTATGTAGGCCAAATATTTGGCGCTTCAACATGTAGGCCAAAGAAGTTCCATTTCAGCTAAAGTTTGTGCACTGGCTCTTTCTTGTTTTGACATGGATCTTGTTTACAGGTTGTAACCCTACTTTGAACTCAGTCTGTACAACAACATCCCTGGGCATGTTTAACGAACAATTTTTGTCAGTTTTGGCTATATTCCAAACCTGCAAGATTTTAACACACTGGGGCACTTCAAAAGGGATCTTGAATGATCTAGCTCTATAGTGTGGTTGAGTGAAACAGAACAGTGCAGGACTCAGTAGGCCACAAGTTCGAGTCCCACTATAATGGTCATTGGGTTATGTCCTTAATTGGGAGAAGCAACTCAACATCTTCCTTGACCTAAACAATTCTGGAGAGCTGTTGTTTGGGTAGCATGAATTGTACTGTTAGGGAGAAAACATAGTCGGCCTCCAAACAAAATTTTCGCTACCAAACATTTGGTCGTGACAAAGATATTTAATCTCCATTGCTTCATCAACCTGAGCTTTAGGCCAAAAAAAAAATAATTGTTTGATTGGCGTAACATAGAAAAAAAAATAGGGTAGGTAGGTCGGATTTTTTTTTTATTTTCTAAGTCTATGTTTCACATACAAGAACACAAAATATATGGCGCATATACAAAAACATCTTCACTTTTTCTGTAACACATCTTTTATTTGTCATTTTGAATGTCCTGCAAGCCATATCTTGGGCTCCCATGAATCGATTCCCATCAAATTTGGGATTTGAAGGTTTTTTACCATGCACAAAAAAATAAAAATATCTAGGGTCGGTGGTAAAATTAGGGTAGGTCGGGTTACGCCAATCAAACAATTTATTTTTTTAGGCCTTATTGGGAAGTCTTCAGGAACATTGCAATCTAAGTGCAGAAAGAAATAATTGTGACAGTTTCCTGTCAGCAGTGTTACGAAGAGTCAAATTATAAATGTTATACATTATGTTTATTATTATTGTAACAGATCGAATGTAGCCCACCCTACTTATTCTACCAGTAATTATCACGAGGCTTACCAACAACCATTCGATCCCAGGATCCCGAAGTGAGCTCGCGGCGCATAGACCAAAAGAGAACTTCCCCGTCAGGTCTATACACTGAACAAACTTATACGTTTGTGACGTTACTCCTTCCCTCACACTAGACACATCCTTGTGTCTTGATCACAACATCAAAAACTCCTCGCACGTCTCGTCACAATGTTCAACATTCAAAATAAGGAAATTGCTGTACCAATACCTGATTATATCCAAAGACTGCTCGCATCGCAAACCTGTCAATTCCATTCATCTAGATTTCGCGTCATGGCCCCTCATACAAATGCCTACATATTCAGCTTCTTTCCACGCACTATTCTAGACTGGAATAGCTTACCATCCACTCATCTTGATCTCACCAAATTGGAATCATTCAAAACTGGTCTTTGTAATATGTAAACGTTATTTTGTATGCTCTTAGGGTACCCTTCACCCTAAGGGTAAGCTGCCGGTATATCGCCTGTAGATCTACTATACACTGAACGAACCTATACGTTCATGACATTATTATTTGTATTATCATTTTAGACAAAGCATATTTCTGATGAGACATGAAAAAAAGTGTTATGGGTAGACCAGTAACCACTATGTATTGATATGCATTTCAACAGCAAATATACATGTAAATTTAATAACTAAATTATGCACGGCATTTTTGCAAATAGCTCACAAAATTGAGTTTATCCCTCTAAAAAGTACATGACATAATGATTGCGTGAAGCTGAACAAGGTGACAGGATCAGGGCCTGGGAAGAAATTAATTGGCATGAGATCTTCTGACAGATCATAACAGGGAAACAAGCCGAGGTATTATTTCCTGATTCTATTATCCAGTTAAATTGTCGGGTACTTTGCTGTATGTGACACGAGCAAATGATACCTCAAGTCCTACTAGTAGCTAATTGATTGCTCACTCAATATTTGAGGTATATAGCTCTATCGAATTGATCTAATGTATTATGTATTGTAGACCGTAATAGCAGGCTGGTGGGGTGAGGGTGAGAGTGTTTGCAACCTCAAATCAAGTTGTAGCTAATGAAACAGTCTGCATTATAGTTTATACCCAGACTTTTGTTTTTTAAGTCTTTGAGTAGAATATCCCGTTGAACATCCAGTTGAAGTCCCTCAGTCAATCTAAAAAATATTGTATGATCATCATCATCATCCATTGACTTCCGTCAAGATCCACGACACACATCGTTGCCAACCATCTTTATTACACATTGCACTTCCAAGTTCATTGAAGTTCAAGCCAGTATCTCTACATATGGTATCAGAGTATGTTAAAGGTCTACAGCCTCTGTTTGGACATTGTATGATGAATGACTGGAAAAGGGTTGATATTTTCAACAAAAATCCAATTTCTGAGGGGCACTTCCCCTTATGAACTGTTCTCCATTGAAGGGTGATGAACAGCACTTTAGCACCGATAGTACTTCATGTAAATAAAAAACCATGTTGTTTTTTCTGGGATTTGAAGTGGGTTCTCTCTGGGTCTCACCATGTAACTCACTTAGCCAAGCAGTAGAGATCTCAAGTACCAAATCCAGGTTTTTGTTAGGGGGAGAACATCAAACAGCTCATCAGAGTGCAGCAAGCAGAACTTCTTGAGCTCAGTAGCCTCAAGTTCATTGGGCAAAGGCAAAGCCCGTGTTGGGGTCCAAAGGGCACTGTCCCGTGGAGCTCTTGGATTTTCAAGGTTTACAAAGCCTCAAAACACTTCATTGCATAAAGATCAAAAGAGGTTGTTCTATTCATCTAAGGTGAAGTGGAATTGAGTTTCTTCATAGGTATTTGAAGGTTCGTTCATTATTTTCATTCTACATGATTAAGTTTTATGTTCTCTGCCCTCTTTCTTTCCCTCTTCCCTTTCCCTCTGTTTTTTCCTTTAATTGTAGGATAAGGGTCTTAATCTACACCTGATCTCTCTCCATGGACAGCAATTCACATGCACGATTGATGATGTATTCATACGGTATCCTTTATAGGGGCCACAGGTTTGTAAATTTTGGTAGACTATTGCGGGCTACAGTGCAATTTTCTGTTTCTTATTTTAGGGTCATTGATCAGCGGACTTTTGAGTCCAGCAAAACTGTTTTTAAATATTATACAATATTTTATCAAAATTAATTTGAACATGCATACAATTTGTTGCCATACCGGTGATGGATATGTAGTTAATAAACACCCACCTGTCAGCGTATGGTTTTCAGTGTAAGATTAATTTTAGCTTAATAATAATTTACTAATCAAACCCATCAATCTTTCCATATCATTGTAACACGTCCATGCTCACATAACCACTACATGAGACCTGTCCCCACCAAATGTGTGGATAGTGGTCAATTTAAAATAAAATTTAAGTTAATTATTGAATTGTTCATGTTCTCAACTTTTAAATGATATTTATTGTCATACTTTCTTTGTGTTCATTTGTGTCCATAATTTAGGAGATGAAAACCAAGGCAGATCAAGTAAAAATAATTGGGCGACGGAAAAGAAATCCATCTGTTTAAAAGAGCGGACCTTTCAAGTAGGGTTGGTTGGTCGTCAAAAATAAACCCATATTTCCAAAAAAAGAAAAAAATTGGAGAAAAAATGAAAAAAATTTACAAAGACATTTTCTAAAAAAAATTAACCAGAAATTGTTAAATTTTGGCCCAAAATGGCTGATTTCACATGACTTTTGCTTAACTTAAATTTTTTTTTTTTACTAATGATAAAATAGTAAAGAATCATCAAATTAACCATAAAAGGCTTTGCTTTCCAATATTGTTGTCTGCCCAGCCCAAAATGTTAGTTTTTATTTGCATCAGAAAATGAAAATAGACCTCAACCATTTTTACTTCAAAATTGATACTGATTTGTTTTCTCCAAAAAATGCATTTATCTCTTGCACTTCTTGCTATAGGGAAGTGAAGAGAAATGTGGACTTGAATAAAGGCCTAGTATAGATTAATATCCAGTGCTTCGATACTAACTGCCTTTTATAACTTACATGGTAGAGCATCGGCTTCATCTTTGACTTTCCACTCATTTTGAGACAGCCTCTTTCATACACCTTATCTATCACATGGGTCTATCTCTATTGCACTACCCATTTCTATTAACATGTTTACTTTATGAGATAATACAGCATGGTCTGTTTGATTAAAAAATAGGCAAATAAGAGAGTGTCTTTTATCATATCACTCTTTTTTCCTGATCCCCATTTCATAGATGGTCTTTATCATTGTACCAAATTGTACTTTATGCTAACTTGGGTCGTCATTAACCTACCTATTTTTGATAGCCCAGAGTTCGTTTTGGAAATTTATTTGGCCGCTGGATTTATTTGGTTAGTTGAATTACTAAGCAGAGTGGTGGTGGTGGGGGGGGGGGGGGGGGGGGGGGGGGGGGGGAGGCTCGTGGGGTGGTTGGTCAATGGGGTGGAAGGTCGAGGAATAACTTGACAGAGGGGAGGTTTATCAGTGTGGGAGTCAAGGGATTTGGGTAAAATCTACTTGGTGTATTGTACAAAAAAGCCCGGCAAAAAAGATATTACAAAATTACAAGTAATTTCGAGAAATATATGAAAGCATGAAGATCTGATCTAACTTCAGAGTTGCTTATCTTTTTGTTCTCGCACACAATGTAGGCATCTCTTTGAAACTCTTTTACTTGTTCATTCACAATCAATATCTTGTATCTACTTTTCAATCAAGTTTCAACAGCATGCCTAGGATCGATCTGCGTAATATGCTTCATTTATATTTGTTCGTTTCAATCACTTTTGTATGCATTTTTTTAGTTTGATAATTAATAATTTACTATACATCTCAATTGCTTTTAAAAGGTCCCTGCTCAGTATTATTCTCTCCAACATTGAAACTGGGGTTAAGGGGAGGGGAAGAGAGTGAATGTTGAATTATCACAATCGACTTGAACATTACTTGTTATCATTGCTTCTTCTGTAAACAGTTGAATGGAGCCTTATGAACTTGTTCACTCCAACGACTATTTTCCTTGATTGTAGATCATTGCTCATCACTTTGAATATGAGTGGTGCTCTAGCAAAATGAGCAGAAAGTTGCGATTTTCAAAATTGAGTTTATGACAAATTTTAATTCTCTATAATCTCAGCTTTCGAATGATATATGATATGTCATACTTTCTTTCTACAATCTTCATTTAGAGATCGAAATACAAGGCAGTCCACTCAAAATCTGGCAGTAAAAAATTGTCGCAAATCGATTTGAAAGTTACTTATTGCTATAGTGTATGATAGCAAAACGCTATCAATTACCCGTGAATAAGTGCACTTCCGGACATAATTGACCCTCAAAACGTGAGACAAAGTTTGACACTTTTGCATTAATGCGTTTTAAGTCCAAAAACACAATGAAATTTGATATTTTCACCATATATTTTCTTTAACAGCCATTTATTCAAAACTTCAATTGCGACTTTCCGCTCATTTTGCCAGAGCACCACTAATATTGACAAAGGGCTGAAGAAAAGCTAACATTACCTATGTAGGTCATCCACTTCAAGTTTTAGTTTACTCAAGTTCAAGTGTTCAAATACATTGATACCATCACTAATAAAGTAATGTCTAGTGCTGGCTTCTCTACCATGTTTGCCTTTTCAATTAATTTTGGACCTTGTAGCCCACAAGGTCCAAAATTAATTGAAAAGATTCATACATATATGAATATGAATTTGACAATACTTCAAATCAGAAGGTTTTCTGTAAATAAGATCAGAATCTATAAAATAAATCCATTTTTTAACATTTCTGTTTGTTTAGTTGCCTGATCAACACACAAGAAACTCATGATTAGACTATGGTCACAATACGTCGTACGAACAGTTACGAACAGTGTTTAGTTCATCTAATAGGACCATGCAATGTCCTCGCTGCTCGCTTTGCTCGCTGCTCGTGGTCCTTTTAACGGACTAAACACTGCTCGTAACTGTTTGTACTGGTTATTGTGAACAGAGTCTTAACTATGTCAGTATTGTTGTTCAAATGAAAAAATATATATTTTAGATTCGATCAAACTGTAACTATACCGACTGTGAATTGGCAGGCAGCATATGACACAATTAATAGCATCCGCTAGATTAAGGGATGAGGGATTTCTAAAACGCAAATTTAGGATACGTTTTACGTGTATTTCTATTGGGTCACGTATTGAAGAAAATATTACAAAAATCATATTTTTACCTTTCCTTAAAAAATTACAAAAGTGTTCTTATAGTAATTAACATAATTATGTTAATCCAAATCCGCTGTTATCATATTTTTTTACCGATTAGGAAAACAATTTTAGTGACCATGCCGGAAGTTGTATTTTTCTATGAATCCCAACGGCTTTATGCCAGAGGTGGTATTGGACATGACGCAACCGGGGGATCGGCTACGATACCGTACGGCAACCAGTAACAGTTGCCACGGCCACCCTCCTCTGGTGAAGTGGTTTGAATATGAATGTTGTCAACTTGACATCATGGTTCTTAACAAGAATTCATACATTCTGCGTTAAGTATGTGTTGAAATTGTAAATCTAATTGGACAGTAATTTATACGCATTCATTAATCTCGTCTAGTTGCACACTGCGTATCACGTAGTGGGTTGTACATTTCCATGTACGCGCAACATGCTCACGCTTGTATCGCGAGTTTCATTTGAAAAGAAAGGTAAATCTAAATTACAATGATTAACATGGGAAGGTGAATGGTTGTATTTTCTATGTTTTATTGAAATAGCAAACACATTTTTAAATGATTATGCTGTTTAATTTCTTTACAATTGTATTCTAATCATTGTCATGTATGAATTAGATTGATAACTCTTTGTTACTTTGTGCTTGTGAAATTGTACAAAATGAGCTTCCAACGTGGCACATTATTTTTGAAAATTTCACTCGCGTCAAGTAATAGGCCTAAGCAGTTATTACTTCTACTTCTACGCTTATTCTCATCAAAGCCTGTTCAGCATCTAGATGAGCTCTCTGGTCCTAGAGAGATGATATACTTTTGAAGGTATAGTTATAGTGACTATGCACTCTGGGTCCTAGAGTAGATGACGTATTTTGACATAAGGTCACGGTACCGGGGAGGATTCCCCTACTCTTATTTCAAACAGCCGTAGCTTAGCCCGTGACGTTCTTTTACATCGGACAGTGTGTCAGGAACACTTCAGATGGGACCGACAGCTTTACGTGCCCTCTAAAGCATGAAGCAAGAAGAGCAAAGTTTCTTGCTTAAGGAAACAAGGAGACGTGCCGAGCCCGGACCGAGACTCGACCCCACAACAGACGAATGTATTTGATTATGAGTCCAACGCTCTAACCACTCAGCCACGCTCCCTTAGTATTAATCTATAATTTGTCAAGATGTGTGCTCAATTAGTGACCGGTGCATGGATATCCACATTTTGGTGTCTTAATTTTGAGTCTACTTTAGCTTCTATCAAACTCTTACTACCTACTATGAAGTGGTTTGACTATTTGAATATGAAACTGGACATCATGGTTCCTGACAAGAAGTGTGTCACAATTTGTTTCAATGCATAGATATGCACACCATCTGCACATCCATTTTTGCTTCGATCAAACTACAACTCTGACTTGGAAGTGTTTGAGTGCTTCAACATGAACATAGTTATATCTTGACATTACGGTACCTTACAATAATTGTGGTCAATGAATAGATTTTCACTTCATTTTGTTTCTTATTTTGCATCTATTTTAACTTTTGAGTGTTTAGTTTTACTGCTTAAACATGTACAGATGAAGTCCCCGACCCCCAACTTAACTTAGACTATGTGTACACATGAGCGTTCCCAATTTCGCAGAAAAAGAGGTCATTTGTCAACTCTGTCCGCGGACAAAAATGTCTGTGATATTTTTAAAATAGGGGGTATTTTGTGTCCTTGAAATAAAAAATAGGGTAATTTTCAGAAATATGGTAATATGTGAATTCAATTCAAATTGTAATTTTACGTAAAAATCTGGGGTAAAAATGTAGTTTTATTGTTACAGTTTCTTGACTACACACTGTAAAAAGACTGTTTTTACTTTGTTTACACAACATATTATCCAATTGTGTGTACTCATACTTTGGAATAAAATCAAAGTTCTAAGTAGTGTAAAATATAATCTGCATGAAAACTTAGTATGTTACAGTGTCCTTGAAATATAAAAAAATATGGCACTTTGAAAAATATGTCCTCGGAATGTAAAAAATAGGGGTTAATTTTCAAGTCAATATGTCCTCGTTTTAAATGAAAAAAGGGGTAAAAATTGACAAAATGTCCTTGAAATTGACTCCAATAGGGGCTCATTTTGATGTTTGGGAAAAACTTGGTTAACACCTTTGAATACAGACTTTGGGGCCGGGATGAAGTCAACCTAGCATTAATTAGGATTTCAAGAATTCTTGGCTAGTAAGGGGGCCATAATAGTGGTTAATCTGTAGATAAGTATGACACTATGGTTTCTTACAAGAATTATGTCAAGATGTGTGATCTGTGCATGACAGCTGTTCTAGTTTTGATCAAACTATAACTACTATTTGTGAAGTGGTTGAGTGCTTGAACATGAATGCAGTCATCTTGACATCATGGTTCCTTACTTTTTACAAGAATTCTGTCAAGATTTGTATGTAAGTTCAATTATTAATCATGTTACAGGAGGTACAGAAAGGATTAAAAAAATGGAGTAGTAGTAGATTTTATACTATGACAAGCGAAAATGATAGGAACATGTGTGCACATTAAAGCAATACTATAAAGTGTTAAAAATGAAGCGCCCCTGTTACCCATGACGTTTTTATTTTTATTTTGCCTTTTCAGTTTGTTTTTGGTTGATATTAATACCGTCCAAATGATTTGGCTTAAATATGCTTACTTTTTCTGTTATGGTCATTAGTTGAATTAAATTAATTCATCAGGCCCCCTTAAAAGTGTTTTTGAATGGTTCCTTGATAGATATAGTTTTGGAGAACCCCTGCTCTGTCCTCAGCGGGTGTTGGCTGAATGATGACTGGTTAATTCTCTACTTCTGATGTAGGGGTGAAGGTGGTTTCAGACCAGCTGTCGTTGCGGCACACCACCAAACATCTGCAATTTATAGCACAACACATTTGCATATTGCCGCAATGGTCTGTCGCAATAAAAGTTGAATTAATTCCAACTCAAAATATTGTGCCGTTACGACCATCACAACAGGGTAATCAATATATTGGCTTGTCGTGTTTGCCGCAAACATTTTCTGATGCGACAAGGTCGAGTTTGCGCACTTTAAATTTTTGCCTGTCATATGGTCGTACGACAGCACGACAGGCTAGTCTGAAACCAGCTTAATTGGTAGGTGGTACTCTTTTCAGTGTTTCTAGAAGTATAGAGAATCATAGACTTTTGAAAATTCATGGTCCCTTGTCTACATAGTAAGACTGGATTCTCTCTTGGCGGTGTATTTGGTTTCCGTCTAGATTGATAAAGCTTTGTTAAATTTGAATTGACCGGCCACAAACTTACAGATTAAAGGCTCTGTCACACATCACCGTATAGAGCAAAACGTACGCCTAACGTACTTTATCCCACTATTGTTCTGTTTTATGCATTATTGTTCATGTGTTCGTTACAAGGACGTTCAATACGTTATCCATACGGTCTGTCCGTTATGTATGCGTTTAATACGTTATTCTTACGGTGGTGTTCCGTTAAGCACACGTTCAATATGTGAAACTTTTGTACGTAATTGGTACGTTTTGCTCTATACGGTGATGTCTGACAGAGCCTTTAAACTTGATCTTTCATTTTCCATGTTACACTTCCCATTTATGTGATTTTTGTCCATATTTTCAAGCTTCTCTGTTCTCTTTTGGTCCATGTCAATAATCTTCGCTGCCTCTAACATAGTATATCTGTTTTCTTGATGGTTTCAGGGTTCATAATGTTTCACTCAGCAAGACTTTGCCTTCATCAAACTGTATGTAGAAAAGTTTCCAGCATTGCAACAACAACATTACCAGTAAGATGTCCATGGTCAGCAATCCATAGGCAACAGAACCCATCAGCCTGTCTTCACACACAGTATAGACTGTACGATAAGACTCCAAGTGTTGATGCAGGAGGTGGTAGTAGTGAAGGTATTACAGGACAAGTGACAGAAAACAAAGGAACTGATGGTTTGGTTTTTGGACAAAGTTCTGAGTAAGTATTTGTTCACAAAATCAAGGAGCTTAAATCTTTCACTCTGGCAAACCGCTCTCAGCGGCTCGCAAAAATTTGTAAGATTGACCGGAATTTCTTTTTAGTCACATTTTTTTCAAATAGCTCTAAAAAAGAAACTAGAGAGAAAAAGAGCCACTCAGAGCAGCTTTCTGTCAAAATAGGACAGAATAATTGTATTCCGGAGTGAAAGAGTTAAAGATAATGATGGTGATAAAGTGATATGCAAAACTCTGATTTTTGGTCCACTATCACACAAGTCTGTCGATGCAGTTCTACCTTAAAAAAAGATTCATCCCATGCTTTGACCTATAACATTTGGAATCACTAATTTCCAGAATGGTAGCAGCATTAGACAGCTCACAGTAACAAAATATTATAAACAGATCCATCAATCATAAATCCTATAGAAAAAGAGATGGAAATGTTAAGGCCATTGGACAAAATTTCAGAATTTTATCTGCATATGATTTGCACTCTGCATGTTTGGTAATGACTGTTAAGCACCAAGTATTCAGATTTTTGATCAAAACCTTCAGTGACATCAAAAGTACAAGTTTGTTTTGCATGTTGATCATGGGTATGAAGCTATTCTGTAAAAGTGTATTGATGCAATAACTCAGGAAAGAGGTTTTAAAAGTGCCATTGATATAACATTCGTTTTGTTTCTGAGATTGCAGATAAATCTGATGAAATTCCAGTTTCTCTTTTTATCTGCTAATAAAGCCAATTTTAAGATTTTAACTCTAGGTGGCAGCATTTGTTGTTGTCGATAACGATGATTAATAATGAATTTTTTTTAAATATTTGACATATTGAAAGTTGAATTTGGCAATAAAACTTTGCATGCTTCCATTATTACTGCCAACACTTCAAATGATGTGAAAACCTGAAATGTGTGGAAAAAAGATTTGGGTATGATGCTGAACTTGTCCAATGCCCCTTTAAAACCACTATAAAATCTACAGGCAGATTATGAGGGATAAAAGTGCTCATCAAAATAATCGGGTAAGAAAGAATAAAAGCATTATTAGGGATGTGAAAAATGAAGATAAAGCAATGAGTCTAAAAATCCAATACTATTTCGGTGAAACGTCAAAAAGAAATGAAGATAAAAGCTATTATTCAAAACATCCAGAATTAGCCTTGCCTGGAAACATTCATAAAATAAGTTTTTGAGAAAGAAATCTGAAACTAGCAAATCCTGGCCATGATGAGATATATAACGTCCATCAACGTGCACACTAGGAGCGTGACTTCATAATAGAGTTTGTTACTTACCAAGATCTATCTTATTTGTGTAATTGGCTCTACATTTTTGACTAATGAAGCTTAAAGAACAGTTCTGGTGCGGAAGACTCTACTGAGCTATAATTCAACATTTAGTGTCAACCAATGTTATATAAGTCCCGCTTCTTTTCTGATAAAACTGAGAAAGACCCTCCAAATGATTGACGAATTATAACATACAAAACATAAAAGGATTTTAACCATATTTGACATTCTAAAATGAGACGGCTCAATGGTAAGTTGAACAGTCAGGAGTTTGATTGCAAGAGCTGATATGGAATGAAGACCTTCTGAAGGATTTGAGTCACAATTAAGGTTATGAAGGTTCCTGATGCAGCATTTATTGATGATACAAGCCAGTAGGCGGGGGAAGGGGGGTGGGTCGATTGAAATCCCTAAATTTTCAAAAAGAGAAAAAAGGCAAGAAGAAGAGAGGAAAATGAAGAGAAGGGTATAATACCATGCTTTTAAAACCTGTGAAAGGATTATACCCCTTCTCAGGTGCCACTGGAAGTTAGTCCATCCAAATGGACCTCGCAAGCGAACGCGGAACGCGAGGTCCATCAACTTACAACAAATCCTGCCTTGGAAATCCAAGGCAAGTGAAATATGATACCACCCTATAACTCAAGAAGGGGCAGTTTATGATAACCAAAAACCTTTGCATTTCTTCTATTATTCAAGTCTGTGTCAAATATAACCATCTACTTTTTATTTAGCTAGAATTGACTGGTCACCAAATTTCTATAGGAGAAACCCAGCAGGGGGTTTGGTCTGTAAGTTGATGGACCTTGCGCCTACAGCGCTCGCTTGTGAGGTCCATCTAGATGGACTACTGGAAGTCAGATGTTTGTCTATAACTGATATATTCTGGTTCATTTTGAACAAATCAAAATCTCTGGCTACGCCCCTGATGACAGCTGAGGAGCAGATTGCGTGTTTAATAATGAGTAAACAACTCACTTGACAAAGTAGTGCTAATAAAGTAAGGTAACAATAAGGAAGTTTAACAAGAAAACTTTATCTAATATTGGAAAACTATTTGAGGCCATTTACAGGGACAGGGACTAGCTTTGGTCACACCAACAGAGAAGTCAAAATTGTATAATTTAAGATGATGTAATAGTAATGACTGATGCTTTGTAACCTCTGGAAAAGACACAATATAAACGCCAGTATTACTCTTATAATCTGTAGGACTTGCAGTCAGCCCAAGTTTTTACGGACTCTGGTCGAAGCAGCTTAGTCTGACTCAAAATCCTACTAAGGCATACTTGTGGCAGACATGGCATGTTGCATTAGTCCTGACAGACGGGTCATGACATGGCCAAGTGACACCAGCTCACTGGATGCCTCAAAACATCTAGGTACATTGTATTTATTTGTCCACTTTTGGCATTCTTGAAAAAGAATAGATCTAGAATATTGCCATTAAATGGAAATTTTGGAAAAAAGACACAATCCGGCACCTGACCCTCTCAGCAAAAAAAAGATTAATGTCCATGGAACCCACATTTGGCAGGGGCCAATCCTAACCTGAGATATCTGCCTGATCTTTTGGCTTTCAGTGCTTAGGCCAGGTCTTATGCAGTAGATAGATGTTGCATTAGAATGGGCTTGCCATACTGGGGATGAGGTAGCAATGAGATGCACTGCTAGAAAGCTCACAACTCTTTACTTTTACCTAGAAATCTTGAGGAGTAAGCAACCTCTAAATTGTGATACAAGTTCCCACCGATCCCACACAAGTTTGCAGACACCTCTGCCAGATTTACTAGTTCTACTAGTTGCCAAGGTTACTTTTACCCACCCTTTCTAAATTTAACCGAATCATTATTATCTGCGGAATTCAGAACTTTAAAAACCTTTGTTTCTGAGCGTAAAGTTTTATAGATGAATATGATGATTAAAATCTCTCTATTACATTGAAGTACAGGTTTTACTATTTTCCCAGGTCATTCCCAGGAAGTTATTCCAATGAGCACAGTAGAAGTTTTAATATTCAAATTTATTGTTATGTAAACCTGAATTATTTGTTTTTGTTGATTAATTAATTGTTTAATTAGAGAAGCTTAATTATTGAGATCTTTGATTGCTACAGAAAGGGACTTCTTCTGAAAGATTCATATTTTGCAATTTTAGGTGATTTCCCATTCTATTTTAATAGGCAATTGATTACATGAAAATATCAGGTGATCATTGGGAATTTCCCAAAGTTTCAGAAATAGAGTTGTTTGCTTGAATATATAATTACTTGGAAAATTCCCCCACATAGAGAACTGTACAATTTGCTATGTCAAATATATGAATGACATCATGGGGGATTTTTTATGCGAATGTAATATTTAATGAGCCCAAGAAAAGTAACTTAGAGGAGAAGGTGAATTTACTTGATCGGGGTTAGATCGATAGCTGAAACTTTGGTAGTGGAATTGAATTTGTTGGAGTAGCTGGAGGAGCTGATTTTGGTGGACAGAGTTTCACAGTGGAATGGAGTTTGCTAATTAAACTTTGGATGGAGAAAGGAGATAGTGATATTTTGGAGAATTAACGATATATTACGGATGGAGAATTAAGGATAAACTGTTATTTCATTATTTTATGTACAAGTGGATTGTGCGTTGGATTCAGCTTTTAAGCCAAGTGGAGCTTCGTTGTGATTGTTGGACAATTGTGTGGAAATCGCCATTTGATTTCGCAAGGAAAGTTTTGGATTTACCTTTTGCTAGCTGGATTCCGGGACTTTTGAATTGCAAGAATACGCCTGCAAGTTTCCAAGATTTTAATGCCGTGGACATTAATGAACAATCTCGGACTATAGCGTGGAATATAAATTTATCCTAGGATCGCGCGGATTTAGTAGCGGTATCTCAAAACTGTAAGTTAAGGTAAAATTAAGATATTATTAAGTGTTTTGATTGTGCTAAAAGAAAGTACTTGTATTAAATTGTTAAAACTTATTCCAAATTTCAGTGCATTTATTTTTGTTCCATTTAAGAACCCGTAAGGTGATTTTGGCCTTGGTCATTTAAAATCGTTGACCGTAACATTATATACTCAGTTAATCTACACATATAAACTTACATATATTTATTAAAAGAAACAAAGACAAAACGAAAAGACTCTTCAAATATGACCAAATCTGTAGATCCAAGAAAGTGGTAGAACACTTATTGCTATCATGATTTCATGCTTTGTGGTGTAATTGACAGTGTTTTTCTTCCCATAATTTTTAATCTCAAATGGATTGTGTCTCCCACTTTAAAACTTGGATGATGCAGCTTCATTTAGTTTGATAAGAATTGTTACATGAGGGGCTGCTACAATCACTAAGGTTGTTATGGGTTATGAGAATTTGCATCCTGCCTGGGAAGACTCAGTGGAATGTGATATTTAGGCAAGATCCTTTTTATTGTGCAAGTGTGAACTTATTTGCTAATAACTTAACTTGCTAATTTGTATTCTCTTGAGGCTTATGTTATAATATGACACCTGTATGCTACAAATATTAATTGTTTATGAGTTCAAACATACACAGGCTCGTGACGTGAATTTAAATTACCCGCGATAACTGCAGTGGTGTTGACTATAACCCAAGGTCCAATTGTCTCTCACAGTAGTATTCCGTGGCCAGTAAAGTGTCCTTCTTGGTCTTCTTAGCCCTGTTTACAGTGCCTTGTCCTACATCCACTCAGTGTCCAACATTCCTTAACCACAGCTGATCACCTCGCCTAGGTTCGCGCTCTGCCTGGGCTCGTTGCTGGATCCGTGGGAAAACCATTCTAGTTCTAGGTCTTCTCTGGTTAAAACTGTGTAACTCGCTGTGAGCTGTGTGTTTAGTTTGAACAGTTGCCATGGCTCCCCAGAGTATTACGTAATCACTTTGACAGCGAATAGCACATTTGCTTTTTCATAAACTGCTGTTACTATACTTTACCTCTAAGCTGATAACTTATATCTGTAGGTTGTTTAGGTATTCAAGCACGCCACGATACATCCATGCGTTTGCGTATTTTATCGCGCGAGAGTGGCTTTAGCCACCCGAGCATGATAAAAATATGCCGACGCAACAAAAATCTTCCTGAAAACGTATGAATTAAATGCTAAATGTTTTCAATTTAACAGATAGGTCTTTACTCATCTTCAAAAAATATTTCACATAATTTGAATCAAAGGTCTAGTTTGTGAATGTTTGCTGCTTTGACGTTTTCAATTTTTCCCAAGCACCGGGGTTTTGCATGTTCAATTATGAGCCTGACGCTCGATGAGTAGTGCGCCAACTTATGAGTACTGCGTGAACGCACTTCTGTAAATGCTGTGCCGTGCGTTACGCGCTAATTTGAATATCAACTGTGGATTCATCACGAAACAACAACAGTACGCTCCTGTATAAGGAGATACAGTGAGTTGTTGAAAGGAATTATACTGTGTATGCCTCATTGAGTTTGCAAGCATTGAATAAAAACTACCATGACACATCTCCTGTAAAGAATCATGTAATTGGCTGAAATTGTCTGATGAAATTAACATCACCCTTGATCTGAAGGAGGCTCTATATGTGCTTTCATGAATTTGAAGTGTATGTCCTGTTTTTCCTGGCTTAATTGTTGGGTTCGTTTCAAATATTGCGGGTGAACAGTTCAGTGTGCCCTACTTATTGGGTACTGAACTTTTAATCAGCGCCAATGCTAGAAAATCTGTTTGATTTGTTTAACCTCATTCTGTTAATACCTTTGGTTGCAGAACCTGATATTTAATTTTGGACTTGTTGATGCAAAGCGAGGGAAGTACCTCTGTTCTAGCCCTTGTCCCCATTCTACGAGAGCTACCAAAAAAAATTTTTGCTTGTCCTCGACTGAATTTGAAACTTCGGGTCGGTCGGTCGGATTTTTAAAATTTTTTTTATATATCTTATTTTCCCAGGTAAAATTGCTTTTATCTCAAAAACCCAAATGAAAACCCAAGAACATTTTTCACTTTACATTAGTTTCTGGGTTCCGTTTTATGTTTAGATGCAATAGAAATACTCGCTCATCCATTAAAATGTTGAAAAGTAGCAAAAAAAGTACGCTAAAATTCGCCTCCGAATGCAATATCCGGTGCAAAATTCGGCATCTTAGTTTCACTAACCCAACTAAAATTGCCTTTTTCTCAAAAGGCCTTACAAATATCTGTACAATCGTTGCAATTTTAATTAGATTGTGTGTTCTGTTGATGTTTAAATGCAATAGAAATGCTCGATCATCCATTAATTTGCAGAAAAGTACCGAAAACTACGCTAACTTTATGGCCTTCCGATTTCCTCCATGTTTATGTTCACAATCGGTGGACCTGGTATTAAGATATGAATATTAATTCGTGACGTCATACCTGGGACTTGCGTTCGTCATCGGAATTTCGCGATTTTAGTGAAAAATTGTGAAAAAAAAAACCTTTTTGAAAAAAAAGTTAGGGTGACATAGTGCACTATTATCACTTGTATCAGATCCTGTTCTTTGTTCAAGCCTCAGCACACAACACATTTCATAGATGATGAAATATCACCAGGGACATTTCTAGAGAGGT
Organism: Ophiothrix spiculata; assembly: GCA_000969725.1. NCBI lineage: Eukaryota > Metazoa > Echinodermata > Ophiuroidea > Amphilepidida > Ophiotrichidae > Ophiothrix > Ophiothrix spiculata. Next base: position 37,954 of record JXSR01S005697.1, on the reverse strand, counting down.
TCAATGACCAATCATGGCTGCCATACTCTATGATACAACATTCATGAAAAATCCTCTAGATCTGCCAGAGAGCAAACAAAAGTCAAGTTTTATCAGAATATGTGTAATTAGAATTGTCAGATACTCGTCAGATTTGTAACCAAAATATTTTTCTCATTCTCATTTTGTTAAACTTTTTGATGTACCTTGATTATTTTCTATTGACCTGTATACTACAGTTGGCTTCATTGAGACACTGAAATATTCTGTAGGTTTATACGAAACTTTATCAGGTTTGCATTCCCATCACGCAAAATTTAAAAATCTGTTTTGTTTTTTTGGGGGGGGGGGGGGGGGCAGCGGCATAGCAAGACATTTTTATTTGAGGGAACAAGTAATAGGCATGACAATTTTGAATGGAACGAAAGAGTTCTTGGTAGGCACATAAAGGCACCCAAAATTGCCAAAATTATGTTTAGATTCATTAAAATTACAGCATTTTCATAAAAAAATTGCTATTTTGGGCCAAATCTGCCAAGTTTTTCTTAAATATTGTAATAATTTGCAACATTTGAGCGCAAATTTTGAAACATAAACCCACAGACGGACCAAACACTAACATAAACATTGTACTACAGATTGAAACTTTATACTTTTCTTAATTAAGAATGGTCACCAAAAGAGGATCCTAAGGGGCCTAGTTGGAGCTAGAATCACTCTGACCATAGACCGTCTATGCTCTGACTCTACCGAGCTAAAAGCTGTCGGCCATTGGTGCTCTGAAACGCTGATATTGATACATGCGGGCGGCTGTTATTGGGGGTTTACAGTAGTATAATCTTTCATCAGGTGTACTAAGCCTTTAATCCTTATGATTATTGGATAATCTATCTGGGGCTGACATCCTGAAATTGTTTGTTATTTCATCAAAGTACAATTTTTGAAGAGATTTCCAAAAACAAGTATCATGTGTAGTGATTTTTCAAATTAAGTACCAGGAAACTGAATTGTCATGGGAGCTAAAATGGCAGCTAGATTTACAAAATTTAAAGTAAATATCTTCACCCCTTTAGTTCCCCTATCAAAATTTCTGGCGATGTCCTGCAGATATTATTATAGTCTCAAAAGTTCCTTGATGAATAGTGCAAAATATTTTTGTACAGTTTCTATGAAATATTTGAGGGTATTGTGCAAGACTAGTGTGTGTTAAACTTATTGTGATAAGATGAAATATCAGTCAAATTTGAGGGCCCCAAATGTATTCCAAATGTTTTTTTTTTACTGTAACAGTATATATAGAAAGTTGACAAAGGATGGTCTTTTAAAAGATATGTTGATTTGTAGGTCATTAAAGTAAAAAAGTGAGAAAAAGTTGTGCCCTGTTGACAATGCAACCTAAATCTTTGAAAATAACTCCCAAAGTTTGAACATGAAATTTGACTGATATTATATAGTATGTGCACAGAAAATGTGGGTCAAAATGATGTGATATTCATTTATATCAAAATTGAAATAAAATCATGTCATAATTGAAGTTATGATTTATTTAAGTATCCCTTGCTTATATTTTCCTGCACATTTACTGATTTTGCTGATTAATATCACATTTCACATAATTACATCAAAATCTGATAATAATCCTTCGGGATTAATTAAATTTCCTTTAATAATAGTGAATTGGAAATTGACTGTCATTATTGTTATTCAAATATGCATGAAGCAAGTGGCGCAACAATCTAATTGATTAACGAAGAAAAAAACGGGTGAGTGATTTGTTCAAGAAATCGACCGTGACCTGTACAATGGAAACGAACTTGGCCTTTTATGACAATACTGCTTGGAATAGAATGCCCTAAACTGTGCATGTACTTATGTGTGTGTATATTAGAGCACAACTGACCTCCTATCTTTGCTAGTCTTAAAATCGGGCCATTGGAAACCAGTGTTATGTTGAGTGTAGTCTCTCGACTATTTTATTACCATCTTTTAAGTTTAACTCAGACTTTCAAAGGGTTGAGGGGGAGGTTCAAATATGGAAATGATGTATTATGTGCCATAAAAAGATCAAAAAGGGGATATGCCATCATTCAGGGTAAGATTTTGCAAAAAAGGTAATTAATTTGGTGTAGGCATATGTTCCAAATGGTTTTTTTTTTGGTTATTTTAAAAAATGGGAGTTAGTATAAATTTCTCATTTTTAAAAGTTAATTTTATTATGATTTCAGATGTAAACTGATGACATTTTCAAACTGTCTGTGAACTCTTCAAAATATTGCCTTGTATGTTAAACTGATAAAAGGGGATCATATATTATATCTGGATTAAAGGGAAATGAATGTCATGAGCCTGGGTCATGAGGCATATGATTTTGTCAAAAAAGGGGCCTTTGCAGAGTTAGATGATATAGGCCATCATATGGGAGCGCGTCCCTCCAGGACTTCCAACTTGTTGCACCAAAGATAATTTTACACCAGGTTTTTCTAAACTGAAACTCAATATTTGCAAGTGCAAGGCCAAGTTCAAATAGCCTGCCAGGGGCTCTCACAAGGTATTCTAAGAATGCTGCTAACTCCCTCCTTCTTTTCATGAGAATTGACAAGGCCAATTGAAATGAATATTATGTATGTGAGTAAGAAGATTTGTTTAGCGATGGGGAATTTATGTAAATTTTAAACTGGTAGGCCTACTTGCATTTTCAGTATTATAATTTAACTGAGGTATTTGTATTATTTACTTTTTTGAGCTCTGTGGATATTGTTTTGGGTAGGCATATTCAAACTGTTTTCAGCGTGGTTGTTACAACCTAGGGACAACATTAAAATTTTGATTTTGGAAAATTTTTGGATAAACACTACCAACTGATTAGTTGTTGTCAAAAACCCTAGGTATAAATTAGTGTCTGACCAATTTGATCGAATGAATCGGAATTGGGCTGATTTTAAGTTTATCGGATCTGAATCGAATGAATTGGAATTGGGCTGATTTTAAGCTTATCGGATCTGAATCGGAATTATGAACAAATCTATAGCCTATATATTCTGCCGATCTCACAGACCGATTCAACACACCCTAGGAAAAGTGTCAAAAATCAAGTTAATTGTATCTTTTAGTACAAACCAGACTTACCAGAACAACAGGCAACATCAAAATACTATAAACATCTAGGCCTACCTATATTTGCTTCGAATTATCTATGACAACCACAGATGCATAAATGATCGACAGATTCACAGATATTGCGTTAACTCCTAGAGAGCCAATGGCAAAAATTTGGTGTTTTCAATGATGGCTGCTTTTTGTCAAATTTGATTGTGTCCCTGAATGACTCATTTTTCTGAAGATTTACTATTTGTATACATGATCTACTTGTAGAATTGATAAATTTATTCATGTTGCTATAAGGCAGCTATTAATGAAATCATACAATTGGTGCAATTTGCACCAATTGGCGCTTTAAGTTTAATGTTTGCAATAGTTTGTACTTTGTAATATTCACTTTGAGAATATTTTGCACAGGTTTCATGGGCTGTAACAGGAACCTTTTCGTTTTGGTCGCAATGACCCGTCGCCGCAATTATGCAAATGAGTCATACTACATATCAATAATTGTCTGCAGCAACTTCTTAGAACAAAGTGACAGCTTTTCTGAAAACATAAGAATGGATTTTAGTGAAACTTATTACAAAGCAGTAGTTTGTTTCAAAATTTGTCACATTGAAGATTTTTGTTTCTGAGGTGCATGCTTACTTCCAACACATCTCACTTCCAGTTTTTGACATCATTTGATGTGTTGAAACTTGCCATATGTGCAAATATTTTTTAACATTTTGCAATTCCAATGTAAAAACCTATTGGAAAATGGAAATTCAACAAAATTATAAAACAACCCCTTTTCCCCCTTTCCATAAAGTACTCAAGGCATCAAATTATACCATTATTTGTACTAAGCCGCATTTTCCGCAATATATTAGCCCAGAATGACTGATTCTCCTGGGATCATTTCATCTAAATGAGCACCAATAATGATGTTTTTTTCTGACTAAACATATGAAATCTACTTATAGTTCTTGCTGATGTATGTCTCTCATTTTGGGTAATAGGCGAAGTCAGTTATCAGAGAATTAACAGACTCAAGCATTGTCCCAGAAGAGGCTGCTCTATTTACTTCTAAAGCTATAGAAATAGAGAAATCAAAATGACAAGAAAACACTGAAAAAGGTTCATAAACAAATATGTCAAAATATTCAAATAAATTCATGATAATAATGGTCACAAAACATGCAGGAGTTTTAATAGAATTGTTGTTTTTACCTTAATTTATTCAATCGGCAAAATTTTGTATCTGAAGCAATGAAGAGAATGCAAAAATAAATAATATTTTGGAGATTACATATTATATAAAAAATTCAGTTGATGTCATAAGTATTGATTCAATACTTTTGTATGTGATATAACTCTTATTCATTTTTGTATCTTTTTGATATGATTTTATGATGTAATGGGTCTGAAAGTTATCATAAATCTAATTTCCTACATACTTTAAATGGATTTAAATTTGTTAGTGATTTTTTTCACAATTGTGAGTAGCTATAATATGCAAAATTAAATACCTCGCAATAATTTATTTCCACGAAATGTTGTTGATCATAATATTTTTGGATCACAAAATCAAATCTGTGAAAAACCAATACTGGTTAATGATTCTTGAATATAAAGTTCTTGTTAAATTAGGTACATTAGCAGGATACAGAGTGTCCCAGAAAACACCTTACAATCTTTGCATGTAATTTTCTTAGATTTGACGGATAGTCAGAAAGGACCTAAAGGTTGCATTTTAGCAAGAATTTTTAGCAAAAATTACAGTCAATTTTGTCTGGTCCAATTTTATGATTATTGGTCATGAAGCAGGGGTGTATCTGAATGGATTGAAAAGGGGTTATCTTAAAACAAGAAATGTCTTTAAAAAGACAAAGTCGCAGAGTGAATCAAGATGTTGACAATAACTTACGGTATGTTAATGAATGTTTTCATTGCATATCTCAGCAGGGTTTTTTTTATGTTGGAGGCTTTATAAGATAAAGTAGGCAACATGTGAAGCAAAATGTTGAATGAATTGAAGTGATGTAGGATACTATTATATTAAGGTAGTGAAAGAGTCACACATAATTTATGATCCTACCAACAGTGTGTCCCTACCGTCCATAAGTTTTGATTTTTGGACTGACTGGATTAGTTTTTGGCAGATAATTATAAATGACTTGACTTCGTAAGCTGTTAGAATTTAAATAGACCCGAGATGTCGGGTATTCTAGACTGTTATCGGGTATTTCAGGTTAGTCTTTGTTAAAGACGCTTCGAAATATTGATTTAAATGAGCGTCGAAGGCGCGATACGAGCAGTGGCGGCGGAAGGTAAACATTTTAAGGGGGGATGGCTTTTTTTGAGCAAAAATGGTCGGAGGAAAATTATGATTCTTTTGTAATGCATGCGAAGCGCGCGCAAACAATCTGGCAAATCGGCTAATATCAGCTAAAAATTATGTAAAAAATCTTGAAATTTGCGCAAAAATTGCCATTTTTTACTAAAAATTGACAAAATATCTGAAAATTCGCGCGAAGCGCGCAATTTTTTTTGGATTTTTAACAATTATATTATCAAAACAAAGGGAAAATTTCGATTTCCTTTCCTTTTCTTTCTTTCTTCTTTATTTTTTGAGGGGGTCCGTCCCCCCTCGTGAAATTTAGGGGGGACTTGTCCCCCCGTCCCCCCGGGTCCGCCGCCTATGGATACGAGTGCCTTCGGGTGACTTAGCAAGCGCCGTGAGGCGCTTGCCATCAGCGAGCACTGAGTATGCTCGAAGATTTTTAAGGTACGACCATAACATTGAAATGATTTGGGACAAGTGTAGGTTAAATTTTCAAAATTTGACCTCTAGATTTAATTTTGACTTTGCTTGACCATGATAAGAATCGATCCATTCAGGGGATTCAGTGGACCAATTGCCGTTTATGGTCCAAGTTTGGTTTAAGTAGGATTAAAGCTTCATAGGGTTGTGCCCGGACCGGGGTTGTGGTAATAACCTTGAAATGGTTTAAGATGACCTGAAGTCAATTTTTGGGACAATATTAAGATATGATTTGGATATGATCTCATATATTTTCAGGGAATTTTTCCCGATCCATTTATAGCCAACCTTTTTATCCCAAAAATAGGGGTGGGGGGCATTCAGTACTCTTTGAAGTTGGTCCTCTTTGAAGTTGAAATTGCTATGAAACTATAAAATTGTTCAAAAGGCGTGTATTGTATGTATGGGTATGTGCCACCCTCAAGACTCCCTTTTAAATCCTGATCTTCCGCTCCCCAAGATACTTATTTCAACTTCAAATCCTCTGCTTCAAATCCAAAGACCCCCATTTTCAAAGAAGATGACTCAAAGATTTTATAAAATATTCAACTCAATTTTTAACGATCCTACCAACAATTTGTTTCAGTATCCCCCACCCCCTTACCGTGCAAAAAATTATTTGCTTTATTATTCTTATTAAAAAGATCAAATCGGCAGAAAAAAGGCCAGAGTGAATTGAAGAAAAAAGCCGGGTCATTTAATATCTGAAATAGCTTAAATCGGGTGGGCATTGAGTAAT
>JXSR01S005697.1:0-30329 GCA_000969725.1 Ophiothrix spiculata | reverse complement strand
GGCCCCAGGTGTCTACTTTAAAATCTAATGTATTATTTATGAGGGCTAGTTTGTCAATAAGGCACAAGTTTGTAGTTTTATCGTGACACCTGTACCTTGTTATTAACAAAGTACCAGACATAAACATGTATTATCAATGCGCATGCTCAATGTTCTATATTTTGCTTAGGCGGTTCAGGCGGTTTGAAATATAAAATTGTCGATACTTCGCATTGGCGTGATTAATGACGCCCAATTGGGTGATTTAGTCTGTTTTTTGTTTATTTTAAGGCTAAATTGTTGCAATTTTAGGCTCGATTTGCATCTGAAAAGTCTGCGACAAAAATTATCATTTGTTGATCAAGTTTGTTCAAAGATAGCATGCACATAATAAATTTGGAAACATTGTTATGGTTGAGTGAGCAGATCAAGGACAATACTCAATACAATTTCATTCAAGGGGAACTTACAAAAATCATGAAATTGGACCAGAAAATTGTATAACTTCTCTACTCCAGATTACCGATTAAAATGAAGCAAATGTTGTATTAAAATTTAAAGCATGTTTCATGGACAATAAAATAACACCTTTAAATGTTATCTGACTGTCCAGTAAAGCTAAGAACTTTACATGCAAAGATTGTAATGTGTTTTCTGGGACACACTGTATGTTGAAATACTCTACCACTTCTAGCTGCTTGAATGTCTTCAACATTGAATGATGATGATGTGCTGGATAGCTTCAGCATGCTTTGAAGATGATGTCTTAGGGGATTGTACAAGTGTTGGGAAGGGGTGAATTTCAGACTTCATCAGTTGACTGAAGGACTCCTGGCATTCCTATGTCATGTCCTTGAACTTGAGCAAAATGTGATGGTTTATTGATAATAATGATCAGGTTTTTATTTAGCGAATATCCATTGCAATCAATTTACTGCCTGCAGATAGTTACACGACCATTTCTCTCCACTTAAAAGCATAATGCTTCAATTTCCAGAGCGGATCCTATAGGATCTTGGATCATAATAGTTATATCTCAGCAGCTTTCCATATCCTAGGCATGGTCATTTTATGATGAACAAATCACCTATTGTTTTCAATATTTCGTAGCATGAAAATAAAAAGCCTTGTGCAACACATCTGGATTTCTATGTGCAACTTATGCATAAACACCACCAGGTGCACATGTTCAGGTATGCGTGATGCAAGAGCACTATGGATTGTTCAGATTAAAAATGTTGTTGCGTACTTCCTGATGCCCTGCGCTCATCACAAACCGTGGATACGCTGCGTTCAGATTGTCATGTTCTCGTTCTTTATATATTTGAAATAATAATATTGATACATGGGTGGAAGCATATGCCATCCCTGATGAGCCAAAAAGTGAAAGAGAAAGGTCAATGGAAATTTGTCTACTTTTACAAGGACCAGTTGTTTTGCCACTGTTCCTAGCATTTGAGTTCTTAAAGGTACAGTCTACACCAGGCCTTCTCAACTGGCGGCGCGCGTGCCACTTGTGGCGCTTGGAGGAAGTCCAAGTGGCGCGTGACGTCGGGCTAGAAAAGAAAAAAAAATAAAACAATAAAAAAAGCGACTGCAACTTGACCTGAAAATTCCTCGAAGTCAACTGCATTGTGGAAAAATGTTATCTTTGCCCATAAGACATGAATTGAATCCTTTAATAATATTACATGCTCAGACCCCTTCAGAACACCTAAAATCCAGGGGCCGTATTCATAAAGCACACTTAGCTTAAGGGCAACTCTTGCACTTAATTCTTAAGAGTTCCCCTTAACTAAGGGAGACACTTAAGTGCAATAAATTCATGCACTTAAGTCATTTATGAATTTAATACACTTAAGTGTTTCCCTTAGTTAAGGGGAACTCTTAAGAATTAAGTGCAAGAGTTGCCCTTAGGCTAAGTGTGCTTTATGAATACGGCCCCAGGAACTTCAGGGGGCTCCGCTCCCTGGACCCCCACCGGGGTTTCGCCCCTGGACCCCACCAGGGACCCTAAGGCGGCCCCCTGGACCCCACCCACATTTAGTGGCACTACATGATCAGTATTTTTTTATGAAATGGCACCTCAACTTAATTAGTTGAGAAGGCCTGGTCTACATCAATGGTAGACCTATACTGCAAATTTTACCCTGGCATGAGATTTTCTAGGTTTTCAGCTGGTTCCAGCTTTTTTTGAAGTCAATAATTTCTGCAATTTCATTTACAGCCTGATAATAGTAATAATTGGGTTTTTGTTTAGCAAATAGGCATTTCAATTTCTGTTCACTTAGCCCAGGCCCGTAGCCAGTGAGGGAGGTGTCGCACCCCCCCCCCTCCCCCAAATTTGACAATGTACAAAAAAGGTCCACAAAAATTCCCGGAATGTCCACCAAAAGAACACCTAAAGCACCAAAACATGTAAATGTAGGTTGTTTCTTAATAAAATACTGCACAAAATGCTTGTAAAACTACTGAAAACCTTTTTTTCCCTTGTCACTTTGTCAAAACCACTAGAATTAGTTAAGGGTCAACCAAAACTAAAAATTTTCCTCAAAAAGGTCCACTTTTTGAAAATCCGCACCCCCTTGAAAAAATTCTGGCTACGGGGCTGACTTAGCCAATGGCAATGCTTCAATTTCAAGAACAGATCCTTATAGGCTCTTAGATCATAAAAATTATTCCTCAGCTTCCCATATTCTTGGTGTGGGCATTTTATGATGAACAAAACTGAACGTGTGCCGAATGGACTACCGTATTGATAATGAATTGAATGTATACATAGTGGACAAACCAGGCCTGGGACAAACGAATGGATAACGTATTGAACGTACCTCTAACGAACACATGGCGAACAATGTATATATTAAAAACAATAGTGGGATTAAGTACGTTAGACATTCGTTTGGCTTTATACGGTGGTTTGTGACAGAGCCCTTAGAAGGCTGCGCTCACATAGAAGTATATACGGTATTCGCTATAAGCTATTCGATTGCTATATTTTATACAGGCACGATGAGCTATACGGTTTTTCAAATAGTGCCCTCTTATGTGATCCGGTAGCATCAAATTTACATGCTCGATTGAATTTATACGCGTGCACAAGTAAAATCATGTACCATATACCCGAATAGTATAGTTCTTTGTGATCGCAGCCTTAGGAAGATGCGATTCCATGCCTGAAACCACAAATTAGCAGACTCACTTTCATACTCATCATTAAACATTCACTTCATACTTGACAAAAACAAGTAATTCATTTGAAAAGGAAGCTCTTTGATGAATGGTAAATTTGTAAATGAATTGGGATCATTAATAAATGAATTAAGGGTACTTTTGAACTTCAAAAGTCTTTAATGTTAGCAGCTGATTGATTATTTTTTTTGAATAGAAATTGATATATTCTCTGCGTTTTAAGTTACACCTGTGGTTTTCACACTATTTTTTTATTAATATAAGCAGATTCTAGTCTAATGAGAAAAAATATACATATTTTAAAAAGATGCAATCATATGCAACCGTAAACTTAACTTTTGATTTGCAAAGCCATTGTTATGGGCATTGCGGCCATTGAACCACACTACTTGCCCTAGTTGTCATAAATGCAATCCTGTGCCTGTACCTGACCTGTGCCTTTCAGAGGCTCTCTCTTTGTTTAGGGTGAAAATCAACTATCAAAGCCAGCGTTTTGGCGCCAAATCACTCTACCCAAGCTATTGAAGCACATGCTGGTACCATTCTAATCACGCTGGACAGCACTCACGATAATTTGAATATATTTTTGCCATTTCTATATGTAATCATCAGCTTTAAGTTGTGTACTTTTACGAGGAATGAGTTTCTTATATAGACGAGGAGAAATTGGAACAAAAATGGAGATACGGCATGCGCAGGTTGATGAATTGGATCAAGGTAAAAAATGAGGCGCAATTTCATGTGTGCCAGTGCTGTGTGTGTATGCTTTATATATCGGCCTTGGCCCATTTCAACGTGCAGTTTACATGTACTTCATACGGAGTTGGGATAAAATGTAACATTTTAACATTTTGTGTACATTTTTTTTTTTAATTTTGTAAAATATATTACCATATAGCAATATGATCTATACCAGCTTCCTTTGTTTTATTTTATTTCATATATCATGTAAGTTTCACAATGGGGGAAAGTTCATTTTTGCACTGCCATGTAAAATTCAATTTAAAAGTTGTTCATTTGAAAAAATGTGTTGATATATACCAATCTAATGTAATTATTACTTTCAAAAGTGATTTAGTGCCTTCAACTAAATTTATTTTTACGTTTGTGGTGTACGATTTTAATGATCAAGAAATTAAAAATGTTTAATGATTGGCATGTAATGTAACATTAAAAATGTGTTTCCTTCTGATATGTAGATTAATTTCGTATTGACTTCACCACTGGTGAAGAATGTTTCTTAAACATTGTGAAAATAGTTCTTCTTAAACATTGTGAATATAGTTCTCTATTTTCAACATGTGAGAGAGAAATAATTTGTTATAAATGTAGTGATTACAAATCCAAGTCTTTTGAGTCAGTATTGTCATTGTGTTTGGTGCTAGGGTAATATTTGCAGATTTCTTTGGTAACCCGAGAATTATCAAGGAGCTGCTATGTGAAATTTTGGATTGTAACTAGCTACAGAAATATTAAGCAATGTTTTATGGATTTGATTTGTATTATGAATATCACTTTAGTAGGCAACACCATTTGTATTTAAGAGTGCACACTTAATTCCCCTAAACCTGAAGGACATTCCCATATCTATGCATGGGTGGAGATCCTATTGAATGAGGAAGATGAACACTCCCTCCAGCTCTCATGTATTTTGGTAAAATTGACCAAATTTTTGTTGTTGTTTTCATTCATTTCTTTAAAAGTTTTGGTCCATAAGTAGCCTCCTCTATGCTATCAGTGACCACATTCAAGCTTGTCTTTTCACACTATCACACTGAAACTAAATTGCATGTTTTCTCAAGAAATGTTAGTGCAGAAAACATTATTTTTCACAATAACTGGATTGTTGCCTCTGCAATTTTGTAAAATTTTAGGATTATCTTTAAACGAATGATGATTAATTTTCCCAGTTGATTTCATGTTTTTGAAGTCATTTCTGAGAAGGAAAAAAAGGACAACAGTTTGAAAATTTCTGCATATATCTTTCCACATTTTCGTCAAACAAATATCATTTTGCCCATATTGAAGAGAACCTTGTTCTGAACAAATACTCACTTTCAGACCACTATGCCACCCGTTTGCCACGTGTATATCAAATGTGGTAGGCCTATTAGTTAAGCCAATAGCAGACATCAGGACCTTCCCATCATGCATGGCTCCCAATGGGATTTTGTGTACGGGTTGTAATGAGAGGGTTTAGGGATGAAACACATCTGAAATGTAAAATTAGGATGATGTCTGCTCTTTGTGCTATGTTTCATATCTAAACCCTCTCATTACAATCCGTACAAAAAATCCCATGGGAAGCAAGGCATGATGGGAAGGTCCTGATTTAGTTAAGCCTGCATCAAGCACTATTTGCCTTTTCTCTTGACCTATGGGCTCGTGGAATGCTGTATGGAACTTCAATATCAATTTTGTGATACCCATGTCAAATAAAAGCATGCTTTGGGTGATCTATTCCCAAACAAAACTTATCAATATGATATTGATAAGGTTTGAAGATATTGATAAGGTTGACACAAACATCCGATCCTGTGACCGATTAAACTGATAACATTTGTATATAATCAGTGACTCGGATGAAAAAATAGGGAAGGAAAACATTAAATTGTTTTTCGTTGTATAGTTGTTTACAACATGATTATACATGGTGGATTTCACATTTCCGGTAGTCAACAAAGTTAAATTGTACTTTGTATAGTTTGAGAGTTTTTTCAATTTTGAATAGGACATTTTGGATTTCATGAAGCACCTGTTTTGTTTTTTCTTTTAATGAACTTTGTATTAAGCCCAAATGTTGTAGGCCCCACTCTTATGTTATGTATTACAAATGTTCCCTTAAAAATTCTGGGAAAACCCCTTTGAGTTTGAGTTGGCTTGATGTGAAGATAATGATTGATCAAACATTCTGATTTTACGCAAGTTTAGATGGTAAATCCAGTCCATATAAGCCGTTGGTCCTCTCCTCATTTGACTCCATAATTAGGATCTTGCTTTGTATTTAATCCAGATCCGGATAAGGATCCAGATCCCAATTTTTACATCAATGTGACACAGAATTAAGAATTTAAACTGGTCATTATTTCTGGAAGTCTACATTGAAATGGTTGGTTCAAATGTTAAAAAGTTTGGTGACCCCAAATGTTGTAGGAGATCTTTTGCACCATTGAACCAAGCCTGTGTAACAAAGCGTGACAAAAATGCAATTACCATATCGGTTAAGTTCAAAAATAACAGGATTCTATTTTAAAAAAATAATTAGAATGGGAAAATAATTCACTAATATGCATTCTTATTTCTATAATATTCAACAGTCATTATCTTTGGGGATAAAGTGCATTTGGTATAAAATGTCAAAAATGCAATTACCATATACTGGCTAAGTTCAAAAAATTATTCTAATTTATCAGGAAAGAATGCACATAACAGTTCAACTATCATCACCTTTTCTGACATATTAGAGCTATTATAGTGGACAAAATTTCAATTATGAAAGGTGCATTGGAAAAAAATAAAATATTATCTGCTGATAATTGGTATATAAAGACAGTCAACTATATACCAAATGTTGTGGAAATTTTGATTAAACCTTGAAAAACTCAAAGACTAGAATTCAAGTTTTTTCGCATATTGGTCTTGGGTTTGCAGTTATTCTCTAAAAGTATGTATTGATGCTATATGTCAGGAAGAGGTTAAGTTTTGTTTGCTGCAGATGAATTTATAAAATATTTTGTGAGTTAATTTAAAGATTTTAATTCTAGAGTACAGTATATATTGTTGCCACCAATGATAATTAACAATGAAAGAAAATATAAATATTGAATTTAACCATAAAACCATGGATGTTACCATTATTACCATCAACACTTCAAATAAATCAAAAACACAAAATGTTTGAAGAATATTTGAGGATGATGTTGAACTTGCCCAGTGCTGCTTTAATATCTTAAGTTCAGTTTTATTTGAAATGTTAAATATCCAACATGGAAGGGTTAAATATTGCCCCATTCAATTCTATTCTCTTAAGATGCCATTGGCGCCTAGATTTCATTGAGAGTAAAGAGAAATATCCATTATTACAATACCGGCTTATCACAAGCCAATCACACATTTGAGCATGAAGTTGAAATCATTGTTGTGTATTTTACCGCAGAACATTGGTACATTAATGTTGGCTTGAAAGTGAAAGTGTTATAATCCGTAGCTGTAGTTACTTACAACATATATTTGCGGTTGTGCTTTCATATTTAAGGGCATGGTGTGAAAATTCAATTTCTAAACTTGACTGAGACAGATCTTTGTACTTTGGTAATATAATATCTGCAAATCTGACCTGTTTTCAGTGATATGATTTGAGAATGAAAAATTTTATTTTATTTTCACAACGATAAACTTGATTCAGGAACATAGTAATATAATGAAAAGAATGATTATTGTGAATCAAACATTATCCAGGTTTTGAAAAGGCAGCATGAAGGAAAATATTGGTTTGTACAACCCAAGTATTAGGGCCAGACACACATGACCCAGCTGTATAAGTCCTTAATCATTGGGCAATGAGAGTCATGGGTTCGAATCTGGTGAACAAAAGTGCTGTGTCCTTGAGCAAGATACCCTCATGTGCCCGTCTAAATCCCTCTACACCCACGTGTCATATATGTACTGCCATTCTTCGATGCATAGGTGGACTTATCAATCCACATATGGGCCACATGGTTTTGGCCGCTATGGGCAGATTGTTTAGTCTCTAAGGGCCGGTGGATCAAAAGGGGTCTTTTTTGGCTTTACTGTTTCTCAAACTGAGTTGAAATTTTTTTGACTTTTTTGTTACTCACCAGTTTTCAAAAGGTATGTTTAAAGAAATTGGACTATTCCCCCCTTTTTTGCGTGTCAGTTTTCTAAAAGTATGTTGAAAAATTTGGGGTCTACCTTATGAATCTCATATGTTGGTTGTCGCTGCCAATGTCAAAAAGGCCCGCTCAAATATTTTTACCACGGCCGTTTGAAAGTATATAAAACAATCACAGTGGAAAATTTGTATGGGCATGGTCCTGTATCATCATAAAAATTGTCATGTGTGGGAAAAAGTGAAATTTCAGAATCAGGATGCATGATGGGAAATCCCTTAAAAATGTTTCTGGTATAAAATATTGGACAGACCATGAACCAAAGGTAAACAAGTGATGGGTAAAAGAAACTCCGCTCAAACTTTTAAATTAAAAAAAAAAACATAATGAAATACAGTTGAAATTAATTAAATGAAAAATACAATAACCCTGTGTTAGGGCTTTTGTTTAATCTGCTAATCAGCTAATAGCAAATAAGTACAAATGTTTTTACCATATTTTTGTCAGGATTTAGTGTTCATGTACATGTAGAACAATGAAATCCAATTTGAGCCAAAACTAATCAGATTTAATATTAATAAATTGGAAGAAATCCTTTACCACATGAGCTTTTAAAATTAAACACATCAGATGAGAAAACATCTTGGTGGTTGTGACCTATAAATAAAAAATGAGACATACATTTGGTTAATTTGGAACTATTTGGGTTTGTTTAAGCATCTGGAAAATGCTTCATATGACATAAAACCATCAAACTGACAGGTTCTTTAATTACCTCGGATGACATAAAAACCATCAAATTAATAAGATTTTTACCTAAGCTTAATTAATTTTCTTATAACAAAATACCTGTTTTTGTCTTATGTGGTAAAAATTAATTTAGTTAATCATGGACAGTGGTTATTGTTCGAAGTGAACGTTTCACCAGAACTTCTTTTGTTGTCTGGGAGTAACATTTTGTTATCCAGAATTTGACAATTATTTGAATATCCCCAAATTACAAAAAACAAAGGTGTTGTTATAAGCTCTAGCATGTACAGAGATGCCACATTTCAGAATAAATTCTGAATTTAGATTTATTCAATTGGTTTTAGCCTAAATTCAGAATTTTTTATTGGTTGTTTCGTGTACAAAGGTATAGGCAATTTTGGTTTCTCACATTATTTCGAAGTATTTCAGATTTTTTGAACACCATTGAGTGGCAAATCTGCATGTAATTTAGACTCGAGTTGTGTTATTCTGAGTAAAATTACATTGAATAAAATTTATTCGACATTATATCTAACTTGAAATAAGCATGATACATGCACATATGATTTATTATAATCGGCTTGTTAAATAGTTTTTTGTATTTTAACACATATAAAAACACTTCACTAGCATAAGTGGAATGTTTTTGAGATATATTGAGATGCAGTCTCAAGCCTGTTTTGAGGAGTTAATCGTAGAATATGAAAAAGTATAGGAGTCTAAGTTAAATAAAGCTTGAGGTTTTGAACTCTGTCAGTGATGTCATTTAAAAAAGCTTAATTGGCAAAATTTTTGAACTGAACCAGTAAGGCTGAAATGCTTGCTTTTAGCCATGTAGTACAGTTCACGAAGTGAAAAATTGTAGAAAAAAGAGCTGTGCTACATTTTTGTACCAGGGGTGTGAGAGTCCCTCTTTTCAGCTGATTTCCTCGTTTTTGAAAATGTTCATGTGCTAATATTTCAGCCTTTTCATTCATTTTCAGCCTATTTTGGACCTTTACCCCAACTTTACGACGCTTTTCCTCGTTTTTGTCAACTGGCCTCCCACACCCCTGTTGTACTCTCTTAGCTGGGAACCTCTAATATGTGGTGATTAGTGAACTGTGAAAGTTGTAAATCTCATGAATTTTGCTCTGTAGTTTCAAGAGGCCTATATCACTGAGTTCAGAAATATCCCAAATTGTTAATGATGACATAGAGGCTCATACCACTAGATATATAGTCTGAAATACCTGCTGAAATGACCATTGGAATGGACCAAATTAGTCTACAATAATTGCATTTCAAATTAGACCCCAGTAATTATATTTTCGAAGTGGTTCTTGTCCATAAAATTGTTTCTAATCAACTCAAGAAAATTGAGGTCCATCTAAAAGGAGATATGCGTCATCGAATTTCTCATGTCATCAAAGATACTTCATTTTCACTACTCTAAGTACTCCACGTCCAATCATAAATCAGTATGGGTCCTATAAACTGACCTAAACCTTTACTGGGTCAAGATTGCACTTGTATATAAACATCTCGCTATCCTCTATTTACTCATACATACTGAGTGAATCGCATTGGTGGTACTACAGTATGGTGGTGGTCAGATTCATACAGCAAAATATCGAGAGGTTATTAACGAATATGACCTAACTAACCACTCCCCACCCCTAGCAGTATGGTGAAGGAGAACATTGGTTCAACTAGTACATGTTACGTACGTGTGTATGCATCTGGGAGTTTTGTACGGAGTGTTAATGTACAACACACATGCTCAGAGTCATACTTTGCTGCCGTAGCGATGTGATGATGACTTACACTACTAACCCAACTCCTCATTTGTCAGTAGTCATACATCAGCGAGTGAAAGCAGTGCACGGACGCACGGATCTAAAAGCTGCTCAGCTGAAATGTTGTGGCTCTGATTTGCCTCGGGGTATTTTTGTCATTTGGTTTCCAGTCCACGCTGTGAAAGGGGGCAACAAATGATGCGAGCTACAAGCAAGGGATGCGTGCATAAGGCCATCACTGCCTGTATGTGTATACACAAAACGCCTGCCTGACTGATATCACACACATATAGCTATATTCAGCACCAGGCTTTGTTTTGAATCAAGCACCTCTACTCTAGTTATAGTGCAAGCTATAGCTAGCAGTCGTCATATCTCTTCAATTTTGTCAACAAATGGAGGCTGGTATTTTGTTTACATCCTTTCACAACCTCATTGATCATCATTGGTGTCGTCATATTGGCCAGCGGATCAAGGCGTTGAGCGTTGGACCTCTCATATCTGTGCCCTGCACAATAACGTGATGATGTTTACTTTGGGTAAGATTCTAATCATATTAACATTTTTCTCTCTCTCTCTGTGTGTACTCAGCGCTTATTTTAAATGGAGTAGCAGAGAGGAACGAATCAATTTAATAAGTGAATAAAATTGTGTAGGATTAAATTAGATGCTATAACCAGCCTAGGGACTTTGGGTCTATTAGCCATACAGAATCTTTTATTTTTGTCCTTTTAAGATATTGTAAGCATGTCAGTTTAACAGTCTTTATAATTATGCGGCTGGCAGAGAAAGTGGAGCTAAAGTATTAATAGATAGTACAGTAGAAAACAAAGAGGGATCAGAAAGCGTGAATTTGAAACTGATAATGTATCGGGTTACTTATATTGATGCTAATGATAATATAATAGGTACATGTGATATGTATGGTGGTAATATACAATCAGTAATGGTCTGGGTTTTAGTCCGCTAGAAATGAGAACAGCAAAATTCATTTGATTACAACATGATTTAAATTACACCTCAGAATGTTTTTTCGTGATTATTTGAAACATATTGTTGTTTCGGTTGTAGTCTTGAATAGGAGTCTGGTAGATCTGTATAGAATGCTTTAAAAATCGAGATTGGAATTTGTAAAGAATGGGCGCTACTATTGCTTTCAAAACTGAAATTTGTAAAGCTTTGGTGCTAATAAATGTTGCTTTCAAAATAGAGATTGGAATTTAAGGGGTGCTATAAATAGCTTCAAAATTCAGTTTTGAAATTTTAAAGTTGTATACAATTTTTTCTAAATTCAATTTTTTGTGCTGAAATGTGTTAAAAACCAAGCTTGTACGTATATGGAAGAGAATTATTTCAATACCTATGTAGGTAAGGTGTTTTATAGATCTATTTTATGCTCAAGGCAGTGATACATATAGGCTGATAGTAAGCGATTGTTAACTTGAAAATTGCTGTTTCAATTTGAAGCGTCTTTCCTGTAACATAAGCAACTCCAAGAAAAATAGCCCGAGCTTATCCAAACGGACCAATTGCTTTGAGTAGTGGGATGAAGTGGGAAATCCTCAATGCAATATGCATGCAAGGTAAACAGATGGTTGCAAACACAGGACATGATGGATGGTAATGACGCCATAGTTGACTCGAAATAGGCCATGAGAGTGTACACGCTTGCTCAGATTAGGAATCTGCGGACTGAGTTTGAAATTGTAAATGATAGATATTGAATTATGACCAAAATTGGTTAAAATAGTATAGAGGTTGAAAATCAGTACTAAACCGGGAAGAGTTGTTTTTATTCTTACATTTACAGTAACAGTCTTGAGGTCTGTATCTGACCTAACAGTTAAGCATTAAGGATAATGTTTTGGTTTACGCACTTTTGGACATAATTACAAAAAGCATGACAGATTGGTATAAAACCAACTTTACTCTGTATTTGAAAGGTATTGATAATAGCAGCCATAATGTTCAGTCAACCGCCACTTTCATATAAATAATTAACATATTACGCCCTTACAAGTTTGATTATGCATGGAATTTTCCTAGACACAAACCTCATCAGCCTCCAATGCTATACAGTGTTTCTCAGAAATGCAAAGTGTGGGTGGGTGGTTGTCTGTAGTAATTAAAGTTACACTAAAATTTGTTATAAATATATTTTTTGTCAATATTGATTTCCCAAGCTAAAATTGAAATAAGGTTTAGGATGACATGAGATGCATATGGGAAAAATCCCATTCTAAAAGATACAAATATTTAACGATCCAAATATGTCATAGACAGGGAATGGAGTGTACAATATGGGGTCCATGAATTATCTCAAACATTTTAATGATGTTTCTGGAAAAAATTAGTGCCAGGGAAAGGCCTATCTGGAGAAATGCTGGTTAAACATGTCAGAGCAATACAAATTAAATATTCCCAATTTTGAACTGAACCGCAATTCTGATTTCATTTATGACCACCTCAGAAATATTTTGGAGGCAGGGGACCAGGCCTTCCCCATTCTACCAGCTATGTATTGTGGTTGTAATATATTAAAGTTTTATGCAGCTTCAGATTTTGTTAATGTTTTTGGGACACACTGTAATTGTGGTAGTGTCTTGTGCTAGACTTAGTTACAATCCATCAGTGTCTTTTGAATTAGGGCAAATTAAATGTTAGGTTAACCATTTGTGTGTGTAGTCATGCTAAATACTCAGTCCATTCTATCTCAAATAAGTTGGTGAAGTGCATTTTTATGTATATACCGACATAACCAAAGAAAGAAAGATATGTTCATATTTTTCTGAGACACACTGCAAATGCTAAGGAGTCTTGTTCTGGCCATAGTTACAATCTATCAATGTCTTCAATGCATGCTAAATAGTTCATTCTTTCTTAAACATGTTCACATATTTATGAGACATACTGCAAACCCAATTGTGCCTTGTACTGTCCATGGTTACAATCCATTAATGTCTTTGAGAATTGGGCCAAAGTTAATTTTGGGTGACACTTTGTGTATGTAGTCAGTCCATTTTCCCCAAATATGTTCACAATTTTCTGAGCCACACTGAAAATGCAATGGTGTCTTGTACTGGTCATAAGTATCATCCGTCAACGTCTTCATAATAATCCAAATTAAATGTTAGGTTGATACTTTGTTTGTGTAGTCATGCTAAATAGTCAGCCCATGTTTTCTCAAGCATGTTCACATTTTTTTGAGCCACACTGTTAATGCAAGGGTGTCTTGTACTGGCCATAGTTATCATCCATCAATGTCTTCAGAAATGGGCCAAATTAAATGTTAGATTAACACTTTGCGTTTGTAGTCATGCTAAATATTTTGTCCATGTTTCTCCCCCCCCCCCCCCCCCGGGTTTTCCCCAAATATGTTGACATTTTTTGAGACACACTGCAAATGCAAGGGTGTCTTGTACTGGCCATAGTTATCATCCATCAATGTCCTCAGAAATGGGCCAAATTAAATGTTAGGTTAACACTTTGTATGTGTAGTCATGCTAAATATTCAGCTCAGGTCTTCCTTACATTGTATCATGTCATCAAATAATGTGTACCGTCAAATTTAAAAGATGCAATTGTCGGCACTGTACAATAAAGGGTTATGAGTTGGAATGCGCTAAAATATGATGGGAATATCAATTTTTCCAAATGTATTTTTGCGACAATTATATACTGTGAGGATAAAACTTGATAAAACATAAGAATTATATTACTGCATATTCCACAAAATGGTAAGTATCAGGGCCAAGTACTTGTTAATTGCAAATAGAGGCCCTACTTGCATTGCTGTTGTTCGCTTCCAAAGCATGTGCTATTAGAATATACACATAAATCCGCATTACAAACCCTAACACTTTTTTCGCTCTTTGTTAAAGATTATCTTTTAGGAAAACTGCAAGTCTAAAATAGGTATTTTCTTACCATATTTGAACTTGGCTTTCCCTATCCTGGTAGAAATTGTATAACTTTGGTCTAAAGGCAAGATTCCTTTTATCCGTTTGCGCTGCGGTTGCGGTGCATTTTGCACTGTAAGGGTACTGGTAGTGGTATTATTGAAAGCACATGATTGAATGGAGCTGAATGGTATCGGGTTGAAGCTTTACATTTTACAACTATCAGTACCCTTACAGTGCAAAACGCACTGCAATCGCACCACAAACGGATAAAAGGAATCTGACCTTATGACGATTCTGACATAATTTTATTAATTTTCTGGAATGGATCAATGGGATTCAGTTAGGTTAGGATTATACTTTGATCAACACCAAATAGGCAGGCCTCTTCACATCGTGCATTGATTCAGATAAGCGCGTCCATAGCTGGACACAGCACATCTGCAGGAGACACGGCGCGTGTTGCACGTGTGACTCGCGCATCAATATCTACGGCGCACGTGTAACTGGGATTATGTTTACTTGCGGATGAAGAAAAGCCTCATTATTCCCGCCTATTTAGTGTTGATCAAAGTATAGGGTTAGGGGAATGTCTTATCCTCAAAATTTTGGTGCATTATAAGGCAATACTTTCATTTGGACGACTTTAGCCTCCTTTTGATATGACTATATGCATATGTTCACTTGGGTTCAGGTAATTCTTGTAACATTCTGGAGCTGAAAATATGCATAGGAATTTGTCAAATGCCATCAAATATTCATGTTGCATATTGTCAATGTTCACCTGGTGCTAATGTGTTCACCTGGTGCCAGTACAGCTATGCAGAGTGTTTAGCTAAAGCCAGTGGTGGCTTGGTTAGGACAAAAGTTGCCATTCATTTATGAATTTTATTGGTAAAAATGCATGTGATTTATAGTGTACTAAGCCTCCCTGACTTGTAATTCCTCACAGCCTTGGTTGGACACTGTACAAAGTATCACTAGATTATGCTGATCTTGCAACTGGCAAGTCTATGGGTTATCGTAGCTACATGCAAAAGTTGTCCATTTTTTTTTGCTTGTCCGTTTTTAAAAACTATACTTCAAAAAATTTGGTTGTACTTTTTTTGTTTTGAGTCTCATGTTATTTGGGTTCCTGTACCCCACCAAGTGCTCAAAAAATCCTGCGCACGCCACTGCTTGGCTGGGCTCAAATTATCGTGACCACCAGTCCTGGTGATTAGTATTTATACTTGAATTTACAGCTTAAAAGGAGGGTATGTAGAAATGTACAGTATGGTTTAATGATGAAACAGTTGTTATTGGAAAATGCAAAATGGGACTGAAGTGCTGAATCAGCCCTGGATTATATTTGCTTGCACTGATGAAGTGAATATTTTAAAGACTTTGATGAAGTTAGACTCCTCCAGAACAAGACATTCACAAAGATACTTGAATTGCATATTAATAGGCCTGCCTTTTCAGTAAATTGGGTGAAAAAGTCAAAAGTTCATTGGGAAAGGAGAATCAATAAACAGTGTGAATTTGACTCTCTATCAACTCATCTAACCAATGACAGGGCTAGTTTGTCATTCTAGAAAAGGAGGAGACTATTAAAGCTATATTTAGGCTGTAATTTCATGTAAAAAGAGTAAAAGATGGTCCATTATACTGCTAGAGCCTGGGAAACAAGTGCGACAACACTCATGTGTCTAGAGGAGATATTTTATTTAGGGCTGAGTTTAGAATATGGATGAAAATGATTATAAAAATAGATCTAACAGTAGATGTAGGTATACAACTAAAAGGATATTAGATCAATTGTGGCACAGAATAGATAAAGAAATATATTGTTTTAAAAAAGGTTTCGACATAAATATAGGTGTTTAGGCAGATTTAATGGGACTTATAATGAGACCATATGATTTTAGCTATACTTAAGTAGAATTTTAGCAAGGATTTGTGCCCTCCAAACAGTATTGCCCATGTAATTTGCAAAAATCTGTGTGGTGCAAACTTGGCCAGTAAAAGTGAGCATCTACTGTTCTATCAGCTGCAAACTAATTTTGGGTTTTGGTAACATTTTAACAAAGATTTTGACTGTTGCGATGAATTTTAGGCAGTCACCTAATTTGCCTACATTGTTTACGAAGAGGGAATTATTTTTTGGAAGCAGTCCTTACTGCTTTGTAATATTGCCCTTTTACATTCCACAAGTTGGTTTCAACACAAAAACCCATTTTAAACCCCAAATTCATCATGGTGAAAGTTATTGTACAGCATTTCAAAGTACATGGTTACAACATTGCGTGTCAACATCGCAGCAAGAATGTGGCTGTGTCAGTGTAAGCCTCCCTGAGTTTGACACCCTTTCCAATGATTGAGTGTTTCGAGGAAATACGATTTAGTTGTGAAATTGTTTTGTGCCTGTAGGCTGACACACAGGTGAATGAATGCTTGTTGGGAGATGCAATACATGCGTGCTATATGGTGATGTTTATATTTACAGAGATGTTCATCTATATTCGTAAGGCAGAGCTTGTAGCGGATGTTGAACAGTGTCCAAATTCAACAAATTGCCACTTTTTGGTGTGATGCTGGAGTATGTTTTGGTTCCATACATTAATCTTAACTTGCTAGTTCCTAAACTTGAAAACAAATCTTCATCAACCATGGTCTGAACTTGGGACCTGAAGGTCAGTCTGTTGTACGAACTTCTGCGACCAGATTAAATTTGAAATATTTATTTAATTTGAGGTTTGGGTGAATTAATTTGTTGTACACCACTCTTTTTGGACTGTTTCTGGTTTGCGGAACAAGTGACAATGATGATGAGACACCAGGCAAGAAAGATGCCTTTGTGTAATGAATTGACAAAATGGTTGAGCATGCAGGTCTTTCTAACTGAAGAATAGAACCAGGGACCTGGACCTTATATGTGACCATCCATTACAAACCTAATAACCTAAACTGCATAATATGAAAACCTTATATGTGACCTGTCATATCATAAAGTACCATAAGGTCGGCATAGTAAATTACGAGATACGGACCATTGAAGCTGAGCAGAGTCAAAAATCACGTCCAATGTCGAATTTCTAATTTTATCAGAGACATTACTCTTGAAGTGTATTCTATCATATTTATCAGGTTCCAGCATCCAAAACATAAGAAAAATGTGTTAAAAACTAAGATAAAAATCCTCTCTCCATTAAAGTTTTACATACAAAGACTTTAAACTTGATTTTCTTAGAACTATAGTTTTCCGAATCAGCCCGATGCCTTTTGCCAATTTGGATGTAACTTTGCAACCCAACATCCAATAACCAAAGCTAAGGTGTCATTTTTAAGTTTAAAATCTAAGCTTTCAGATGAGACCAAAAAACAATTTTGATTTTGGGACCCTTAAGGTACCTTTCGATATGACGGGTAACAAGTGCCATTTTAAAGATGAAGATGTGTTCTTTTTGAATCTACAATCAAATAAATTTGACCATTGGTCAACTTTACTGGGGTTTTATGGAGGATGGTCACATATATTTAATTGGTGTAGTTTCTTACTATTAAAAAGTGACTTATGTAGGAAGCAGTTCTGGATAATGACATCACTGTGATGTAGTTTGATGTGACCTTTATGGTGTTTAATAATAATTCAGGCAGGTGCCTTATGAGAGAATTAAAATTATCAAATATATTGCTATTTTATTAGAAGTTCGTATTTTTAGAATGAAATGCTTCTATTTGCAATCTTAGGCTGTTTGTTTTTACAAAGCATATATTTACATAATTGTTGAATTGTATTAAGATATGAGAGTCAAATGTGTTAAAAATTCATATATATGGAAATAAGTTTAAATAACATTGATTGCATCTTGTGAAATTAGAACAGAAAGATATGCAGTAAAATATTTAACTGTGCGACTGTTACAATATGGATGCATAAGCTTTCACAAATAGTTTGCTTTCCTGGAGAGTTTTGTGATTGCCATCAGCTTAAACTAAATAGTTTGTGTTTATGATATATGAAATAGCTTTCTTTTAACTAGAATTCTACAAGTCTTTGACTTTTCAAAGAGTTTCCATTCAGACTCAAGGTTTTCTTGGTATGTCATTCTATTCAAATATCAGAAGGCCTCCCAAGTGCTTTATCGATATATATGATAGTCATAGTAATAATTAAGCTATAGGAAAATAAGATTTAAAATGAAAATCTCAGATGGTTAACATGGACTCAGCTGACTGATCAGTGAATTTCAGATACTAGTAATCAGATATTTTCAAACGAGATGGGATAATATTATTCATAAGATTTGTTCCTACAGGTCAGATGAAATTTTGGAATGTCAATTAGCCTGGTGGTAGAAAGATGATGATGATACCTTCAATTAGATTCTTAATTAAACTTGAGAAACCATGTGGGATTTATTTGATGGCAAACCAAGTAACTTGTGTGTCGTCGCCATTCTGTGATTTGATTGAATGATCACCTATAACCTCAGAGCCAACTCTGTAAGATTAAAATGTGAAGATGGAAGGATGGATGCTAAAAAACAAAACGCTAGCTGAGTGGGGGCGGCCGTTGATGTAGATATCCGCAATGCGCAAGATGACAGCGACGTAGCATCTCTCTTGTGTGTGGAGAATAGATTATCATTTTGTCATTAAGGGTTATGGATTTGCATGGCCAACCATGGGCTCAGATAGCTGAAAAATAATATCAGATGCAGTCATGATATGAGCTCTAAAGCCATGCTTCATATCATTTCTGATTAGAAAACTTCATAGTTGCCTCGGCTAAGCCAGATACTAAGTTGTTCGCCAGATGTTTTCTTTTTTTCCATAGCTATACCAACCAGGCCGCCATGCAAGTCTGGGGATCATATTAGTTATTTCTAATAGTAAATCATCTCATAAACTTTATGAATTTGTGATGTGATTTTCATATTACTTGTATTAATTGTTACAGGAGATATTATATTGGATGGTTGCTAACTGATGGGTGCCTCTGTGCTGACTAATGAAACATGGAATTATATGTGGCAAGCCAAGTTGAAAACTTTTTATAGGTCAAATATTTTAAGGGTTAACTAGTGGTTGTATGGAGGTAAACAGGTTTTACAACAGGGTTAAGGCAGAGGGTAGGGGATACTCCTGGGGTTAAAGGCCACTAAGGGACCACTTTAAAACTTATAGCAGTACTATAAAGTGTTAAAAATGAAGCGCCCCCTGTCACCCATGACTTTTGATTTTTATAGCTTATTGGGTTTGTTTTGGGTAGATATTAATACCCTTCAAACGATTTGGCTTAAATATGCTTACTTTTTCTGTTATGGCCATTTGGGAACCCGAATTTAATTCCACATGTTTTAGTATAGGAAAGCATACATTTCCTTTTTATCCATTTTTTGGTGGAAAAACAATTTTTTGACAAAATACACTTGAAAACGCTTTTAGATAGTCACAAACCATTTTTGATCAAAAATATTATCGTATTGCTTTAAAGACGATCAAGGTATTTATTTAGAGGGCACTGTTACAGAATTTGTTGGTCAGTGGCGGAAAGATTTTGACAAAATGTGTGCGTGGTCACTAAGCATAAGATTTGCACCTTATAGGGCCTACACAAAATGCAACGTGCGCACTTGTTATTTACGCATTGCCTTCCCAATTAGCACCAAACAACACGAAAAATATCACAAAATAGTATCAAGCAGGGGTGTGATTCTTCAGGATTTTTCCTGATTTCAGGATTTTTTGTGTGGATTTCAGGATTATTTTTGTTCAAAATTTCTGTACTTTTATTTGCTTTCAGCCCGATATGAGGCATTTTAGACAAATTTTACGCTGGTTTTTCAGAATTTTTTCAAAATAGCCAGGATTTTTTCCCAACAACCCAATCACACCCCTGATCAAGTGCTCCCGACTGAACGGGCCTTCAGTGAAGGAACTTTTAATGTGTTTTTCCTACACTACAAAATACTGATTGTTCACATATTTGCTACCTATAGAATTTTTTAATTTTTGGCTGGTCAATTGTGAATGTTAAGTGGATGTCAAATCGAGAAAAAAAATATGGGGTCACCGACTGTTTTAAAAACATAGCGTGAGATGAAATTACATGGAATAAAATCTATAAAACATTTTTCATCACTGCAAATGTCAAAATTCAGTATTATAAATAACATTGAACAGATAATATAGTTAATTACGTCATGTAATCTTATGCTCGAGTTTTCAAGTTATCGTCCATTAAAACGTAGTGGTAATTAATCACCTGGGACAGCCAACTCTGGGCCAACTCTAGGCGGTCATCAGCCACTGGTTGAGTTTTGAAACGGCCCCAAAAATTTTGATAAGGGTAAAAAAAGTCTCAAAATTATGAATTAACATGTTGGCAGATGTCACTCAGCCCTGTACAACACCACTGATTTAGGTCACAAGCCCATGAACAATTCTGGCTGTAAATGGGACTGGATTTTTGTGAAAATGTTGGGGAGGGGGGGCAATATTTATATCAGTATTTTTTTAAAACCACAACAACATTTGAATGAATGAATTATTCTTGATAGTTTAAAGAATGAAATTTTTTGAAGAGTACTGATTGCTGGAAATCAGATTTGTTTTGATTTCTCAAGGCATTAATTATTATACTTTTTTTTTCTTTAAAAAACCCCTAACAGATAGGCCTATGTCTTCAAATGGTTGAGAATTACAAATAATCATTTCAGATTGTCAAATAATTGGGGAAAATTTCAGATTAAGTTAAGAATTTTGAAAAAAATATTTAATTGTCAAATAAATGGGGAAATATTCTTGCCAAAAATATCGGCCTAATATTATGCACTAAAGTATTCCTATTTGATTTGTGCCATCAGTCAGTTGGCATTCTTCCATGATGGAGCCGCTTTATTTAGCTATGTTATGCATGCACAAGTTGCCTGGCTATATTAATATTTCATAAGTTGGGAATAATTACACCTCAGACTTCGACTGCACTAGATTTAGACCCATAAGCGTACTTGAATTTGGAACAATATAGAACAGGGTTTGATCATTATCATGAGTCTGAACAAAACAAACTTCGTTTTAGAAGTACACAATTTTGGCTCAATAAGACCACTTATCTGCATGAATAGCTATAAATAAACACTGCTTCCATTTTAAGAATTAAAAATATTGACTGAAAACTACTTCAGAATTGAACAAGAGACTGCTTTTAGAAAAGGCTTTACATGGCTTGTCACAAAAAGCGTAAGAGGAGTCTCTCATATATAAAATTGTGTAGGTTTGTTCAGTACCGGATTTCTAAATGGGCCTGTTGGGCCCGGGCCCAGGGCCCTGAGGTCCAGGGGGCCCTTGACCATGGCAAAAAAAAAAAAAAATAGAAAAGATAGAAGAAAGAAAAAAAGAGGAAAAAAAGGAAATGAATGTACATATATATTAGGTAGGATTTTTTAACCACCCCGGATCCCCTAAATAGTGTGATTGAATACAAATATGTATTTTGGGAAGGTCTTCATGAATGCTTACAAAGAAGGGGGCAGTGAAAATCGACAGAAATTTTTTCAAATCCAACAACAACAACAACAACAGAATTCTTGTCAATAGATGTTTTATACAATGACAATACTATTTTAATAAATGATTTTAGGTTTTACCTTACTGGCTGGCTTTCAGTGGCGTGCCCAGGATTTTTTGAGTGGAGGGGCACAACCATCAGTTTCCCCCGAATGACCAGTAGCGGCAGAAGGTTAAAATGTCATATTTTTAGATTTTTTTGATAATGCGCGCGTAATTTTGACTGAATATTGTTATAATACTTAAAATTTAGCGCGAAGCGTGGATTTTTTTTCTTTTTCACATTTAAATTATCAAAAACAAAGGGAAATTTAAGGTATTTTATTCTTTTTCCTTTTGATTTTTTTCTCTCCTCCCCTTTCTTTTCCATCTTTTTTGTGTCAAGATCCCCGAATGGGCCTTTTCCCCCGACTGACTCACCAAACTTGGGGGGGGGGGGCACGTGCCCCCCGGCCCCCACTTTTGGCACGCCACTGGGCTTAATAGGGCCCTCACACCGTTCAAACCAAGTTAGTAGGGCCTTGAAAAACATATCTAAAATCATTCAAACCCCACCTTACAGCTTAAGTATTTAAATTACTTGACACATTATTTTGGTAAGTGTCCAGGACCCCCCGGGCCAGGACCTCATCTACTCCTGACAAGGCTATGTGCTTTAGTAAATAAGACAGTGGCTACAACACACAAATAAAGATTCTTAAAAATAAAAAAGAGCTAAAGGGTACAGAATTTTGCGTTTAGGAACTGCTCTCATCACCATGAAAAGCTCTTGAAAAATGCTGCGGTACGCCGTAAGGCTCACTAAAGTTGCATGATTACAATTTTACACAAGGCTGAGGGGGCCCTGAATTTTAACCTGGCCCAGGGCCCTGTCAAAGCTAAATCCGGCACTGGGTTTGTTATCAATTTTCTCATGAAGAAGCAACTGTAAAGTTTGAAGGGTTCTGTTAATTCTGTTTGATTTCTAGTAAGCAAACACAACACTATGACATGAATAATAAGGAAGTACACAACAGCAAAAGGCCAAGGTAGAATCTGTTCTGGGCGGTCAATTTATATATGCATGGTGGTGTACTTGAACCAGAACTCAAATTGAACTTATAAGGCAAAGTAAAAATATATCATGTTTAGTGTCTTTGCCTGTTTTGTATTTTGTATTTTTTTTTCTTTCTCTTGTCAAATTTAAGAAGAAAACTCTTTTAATATAGAAACATGTTTGATGAGTTTAGATCATTCTAAAAGCTATGAGAGCAATGAGCATTTTAAGCAACTAGGTTTTGATCTTACGATAAGGGACCCAATAGAACCATTGAATGCAACAATTTTAAAGAACCTGCTCCATTAGCAAGATTGAATTTTAACTTGAATTCACCCCAATTTTAATTTATTTTGTACTAAATATTAAAAAGAGACCTCCATATTTTTGGGAAACAGCAATTACAGCATAACCCTAAACAGGTTTTTTTTTTTATTTACTTTGGGTAATGTCACCATACCAGTCAAGTGTTGGAATGACCTCTTCCCCAAAACTATTCTTACATGTAATTAAGGAACTTATTTTATCCTGATTTGAGTCACAAATGATTGACAATAGCTTAGATCAAATCTCTTCATGATATTGACCTATATTCTCCAAACTTTACAGTATTCAAAATTCTGTATCTAAATTTTTGTCAGAGTTGACAAATTTCAACAATTCTTTATATTATAACAGAGGCTTTGCATTGAAAGTTTTCAAATATCAGCAGAACATAAATGTGTATTCAATAATTTGTGACGAATGTATTTTTATCACCAAGCTTCCATTTATAAAATTCATAATTTTAGTTTAAAAGATTCATTGGACCAAATGTGATAGCTCATAAAAAGGCAATTGGTTTGCCCCACACCAAAGCATGCAAAGTCAGGAATAAACAAGTTTGAGATGGGGTGGTGATCAGTAAAATAAATTCTAGCCATTTTATCAAATGCCTTATTATAAGTTTCAATATCTGTGCATTTTGAAAGTTTACAGTGGGTGAGGTCCAGGATATTGTGCTGCATGCTATGTAAAATTATTCCAGTGACCTTAATTCAGGTCAAGGATGTTTATGATGTCAGTAAATGGTTGCTGTCCTCAGATGACCTCAAACAAGCAAAGTATAGCTCCAGGCTGTTCCTGAATGTATGGTGGTGTCAATGCTTTCCTGTGCAGAGCATGTATGGTGGTGAGAGGTTAGCATCCCGGTTAGCATGCCAATCCATGGTGTTAACCCTGGTGCCAAGTTTGTTTGGAATAGTACATGTATCCAGGGGTCATAAGCTTACACATAAGCTTACTTTTTGGCGGGAAGAATTGTGTACTTATTTGACGGAATGTTTGAGCTTGGAACATGTGTTCCATGAGGCACACTCGTGATGCTTGTATTGTCATTTGGAATTATGAATGGACTCGAGGTTACATGGCTATGGAATAGTTGTACATGCAAAAATGTGAACATTGTTAGTTACCCCGGTATGTTTTTTGGTATAACTTTGTAATTGACCTTTGTGCTTACATATTTCAATGCAGCTTCTTTGGGTATTAGTTTATAAAGCTGAACTTCAAAACATAGGAATGAAGTCAATTAACCTTTTATTTGTTTTTCATAGCAAAGGTACTAAATCCGACCATTTAGGGATGCCCATTTGATGGAATCATAGGACACCATCATAAAAATCAGGCCCAGATTTCAATAATGTTTAGCAATGGTCGCTAACCCTGAACATTATTGATTGTTAACTCCAAAAATGATCGCTAAATAGCGAGAATATTTAACAGCTTAGCAATCACTTTTGGAGTTAGCAATCATCGCTAAATGTTAGTGAAATCGGCCCCTGGGTGGTCAAACAGGTGGCGAAGCAGGTTGGTGCAGCAATAGTCCCCCCACTTTGCACCAATATGAATCCTGGGTTCGATTCCTGGTCCTGATGCTGTATGCACATTTGGTTTACAGTCCATACTCGCTTTCGCATGTTCTTTTCTATGGTACTTCTGGCATTTAAACTGAATAAAAAAGTTCTTGGACCCTGATAGAAAGAAGCTTTATTTATAAGAAGCTTTTTGTGGGTTATCCTATCATTAGTTCTTGTAAAACTAATGTATCCTTGTCTATCTTGTTTTTTTATTGCAGAAGTGCATATATCCCAGCATCTGGGGATACCCTGGTCTTCAATGGAGTCCCATATGACAGAATACATATCGTCAACATCAAGGCAACCACCAACAATACTATCATATCCCTGACAGATCACCGAGGAAGTAAGTTTCACATTTATAATCAACCAGGACTAGACTAGTTTTGGAGGGGTACTGTCAGTGGTGGTGTAAATGGACACTGACACTTACGGGGTCAACAAAGGCAAGACTAGTTATAGTCATATTTAGTCATATTTATTTTTCCATCATATTAAAAACATATAAAGTACAAGTATTTTTATACCTTTTATGTATTCAGACATAAAAGGTACCCATAACTATTCCATGTACATTCTGAAATTTATCAAAATCAAAATTTTCCATGAAACCATGTGCATTTTTTTATGGGGGGATTTTTTTAATGTCACCACTGGTCAACTGTCAACAATACTACATATCATGTCCCCAACAAATCACAGAGGAAAAAATGCATGTCACGCATTGCATCACATCACTGATCCTCTTAAGATTTTAAAATTCTGTTAAATTTTTTTTATATCAGTATAGATCAGGCCTGGTATGGATCTTGTAATTGATTCAAAATTTTAATCATTTTTTTTTATCCATCTTAGAAGCAAGTATTCTGCATTTTCGCAGAATTCTGCAGTTTTCTTTCACTTTTGGTAAAAAAATATATACAGTGTTTATGCTATTAATAGCATATTTTGTAAATTTTTTGCAATTTTTACACCCATCAACTTACATCCCGGATCCATGTAATTTTCCTTGTTTAAAGGTAAGAGTTTTTCAAAAAGTCTGTATGAATAAATGACTAAAATAATAAATTCAAGAAGCTGATAATCTCAATTTCAAAAATCTTTCTTTACATGTATTGATCACAAAATACAGAGTTAAATTTGCATATAAGCAAAGCCAGAAATACAAAAGATATAATAATAATATATGAAAGCTCCTTGACATTTGAACATTTTGAACAAAGAAACATGCTATTTTTGTACTTGCATGGCCTAGTAAGATGTCAAGACTGCTGAATTTGGCACACTATAAAAACATCCTTGTTGCCATGGCGAGTGATGCAGGGATGAGTAATTGTAACAAATGATAAATTTCTTGGAATAGAGAGGACAATATGAGCAATAAACATAGGTGTGGTATCAAAAAACAGGAGATAATTATGATAAAAAAAAGGAATATCAACTAGGGCAAAATCAGGTGATTGGACTTGAATCACTGATGATTTTACAAGGACTGAAATCTTCTAATGGGTGTTTCTATTAAAAATTCAGTAATTCACTGTTAAAATGTTATGTGTCATCCCATTATTACCTTGCTGACTGCCCCAAGCTTTTTAAAACTTAAGTGACCAAGGTATTTTCCACCCGTTGAAAAAACACCCTTCCGATTTGAATGTTACGTTGAAAGTCTGGTCAATGATAAAGCATGTAAAAAGCACCAAAATACAGAAAAAATGTGAAAATCGGATGAACTGTTTCAAAATGGCTGCCAAAATTTTAAAAAAAAAACGTGTTCCCGAAGGAATTTTCGCATAAAATTTTACTCAAATTTGCATTGCCAATATAAAATTAGAAAAAAGTTATTCAGTTTCGATTTTTGGGTAAAACAAATTTGAACAACGCCCTCTAAAAATCACTTCAATGCTAATTAGCATGAAAACGACTGGATCATGTGGATCTATAGATATCCCTACCAGGGTACTTAAATTTTTAGCTTTTCCTATTTCTAGAGCTTCATGTATTTTTCAAGAAACAGATGATTAGAAAAAAATCTTTTCTCAGATTTGAACCGGGAACCTCTTGCATCCTGAGTCTATGTACACCCGTAGTAAGCCACCACTGAGCTGCATCCTAGAGATCAATAACAGATTTTGTCCCTGCATATAGCCCAAGTCCAATGACAAATAGTGAT
Organism: Ophiothrix spiculata; assembly: GCA_000969725.1. NCBI lineage: Eukaryota > Metazoa > Echinodermata > Ophiuroidea > Amphilepidida > Ophiotrichidae > Ophiothrix > Ophiothrix spiculata. The sequence goes on along the minus strand of JXSR01S005697.1, from coordinate 3,220 downwards.
TTTCATTAATGAGATATAAATGCTGATCAGTGAAGGTCAGAGACCTATTTTTCCCTTAAAGATTGTGCAATGACTGGTCATTACTGTGTGTAATTGTTGTTGAAAATTGCTTTTCAGATGTGAACCTAAGTGTTTAAATCCATATTTTCCGGAGTCCCTCAAAAATCTAGGTTAATCTATTTTATTCGGATGATATTTTATTCCGCGATAGGTGTGAACACAATGCTAATTCAAACATTAATGGCTTCCATACAGAATGATATTTCTGCTTTCGCTGCAATATTTATAGACTTGTTATTTTTCATATAAACATTGCCAAAAAGGCTATTTGGTTGGCGTTATATGCTTGTCTCTAGTCATGATTCACAGCTATCAATTCTAAATGAGAATGTACTCAAACGTGATGGAGAGAGGAGTCATGTTTGTGGTAAATTAGATTGTGATTGAAGTTAATTTACTGTCAATTTGGAAAAAAAAAAAATTCTTTTGCTTTTCTTTCCCCCTTTTTTGTTTGTTTTTATAATGCAAATCAGTATATCTAGATGGTCATTTGACAAGGTAGTTTTTATATTAAGGGTTAGTGCAGGAAAGTGCAATTCTCTAAGATATTTGAAGAGCTAGTGCTGATAGTGATTGGGTTTGCATGAGTTACCATGTTTCCCATTTTCAACCGAGGACACACAACCATATACTAAACTGCAAACGAGGATGCATGTGAAACCAAGGACCATCCTCAGTTAGGCGTAAAAAAACCCCTGCATAAAACAAAGTCACCGAAGTCGCCATAGCATGTTCTGGGAGGTGACATTGTAACCAGTAATTTGGCATTAGGCCTAAGAAACATGTTTGTTTGCCCTCCGCAACCAACCCTGAAATGCCAAAAATTTGGGTCAGGTATTTTAGGGCCTTTTTTTCTCTTCAAACACCTAATATATGAAAACTCAATAATTTTGACGGAAAATGTAAAATTTAGCCATAGAAAGTCACATTTAGTATTATAAAATGCATATTTCCTCTAAATAATGACCCACAATCTTTTATTAAGCCCTTGGTATTTGCGAAAAAATTCACGAAATGACATCATTCTTTTTAAATATGTGAAGAGTAAAAAAACAAAAAAAAGATCAACCGACCGACCCAAAATTTTTAATTTTTCCACTGAAGGGTAAACAAACAATTTTTTTTTGCCTTATTGGAATTCTTTCAGGTGGGTGTGGGGTGGGTTTGGGTTGGGTTGGGAAAGGTTCAGGTGATTGTAAAATTTTTGGGATAAACTTTCAGTAACACATGCCCTTCATACTATCTCAAATCTGCTGGTGAGCGTTCATTTCTGTTCCAATACTGTTTGGAACTCACTTCCAAACAACATCCGTATCCTATCCTCTCAGTCAATTTAAATTTGAGTTAAAAACCCATCTGTTCCGTCAGACATTTCCCACTGTTTCTTAATTTTTATTGTGTTTGTCCTTGTTCATTGTTTCTTTTCACATGCGCCAAGATCCTTTATGGATGATTTTTGCACATTATAAGAGTGCTTTATTATTATTATTATTGATATATAATTTGGTTATTTTTAAATGCTTTATAGGTAATGATGAAAATGATTGGTTATGAGGTGGGAGGAGGGAGTTAAACTTTAAGCCCTTGTTTTGCTCTCCTTATGCTCACCTAAAAATCTTCAGGGGAGCCATTTAATGCTCGCCTAGAAATTTCAAATTTCAGTCCCTGTAAAACTAGCTCTGGATTTCCTTCAGTCTGAAAACATCTTATATACACAACAAATAAGTGCATGTCCCCTATTACAGTATCTATGTATAATAGGCCAGGTAATCATTATATGCTCCGCTATATGCTCAATTGACGATTTCTAGGTTTGATGAAGCGTGTATATAGATAGGTTGTAATGAGTTTGTACGAGATAGACTGGCAAGCGAGGTTTGTGTATCGTCCCAGGTCATTGTTCTAGTTGTAGTGCAGAATTTCAGGCTAAGATCCACAAGGAAAGGAAGGGGGGGGGGGCACTTGTATCGGGAGATGGATAGCATACTTACAAATGGTTCTTCAAAATTTACCCCTAAGCTAGGATTTTTTGGTCCACTCAAAAAGTTACCCTAACTAAGCAAGGATTTTGACACTAGGAAATTAAGCAAAACATTTTACCCTTTAATATCAAAGATAAGATTTACAAATTACATAGTATAGATATTGAAAATATACCTTTATCTCGTGAATATTTTTGTTTAAAGCAAAAAATGAAGCGACCCCTGTCAACCATGACTTTTGATTTTTTTAGCTCATTGAGTCTATTTTGGGTAGATATTAATACCCTCCAAATGATTTGGCTTAAATATGGTTACTTTTTCTGTAATGGCCAATTGTTGAATTTAGTTGGGATCCCGAATTTAATTCCACATGTATTAGTATAGGAAAGCATGCATATGCTTTTAATCCATTTTTTGGTGGCAAATCAAATTTTTTGACAAAACACACTTGAAAATATTTTTAGATAGCCACATTCCTTAATTTTATGCTGTTTTTACTATAAACCATTTTTGATCAAAATCTGATAGTATTGCTTTAATAGTCTTCATTAGCCTTCCTTGCTATCTAACCGTTAACAATAGGGTTTGCAAATTGATTCCCTGTTCGATTCCTGTTGATTCCTGACCTCAATACAAGAATCTCTTGTTGGTTGGAATGTGACCAGGTGATTTAAAATACTTATTAGCTGTACCCACAAGATGACTGTGATGTCACACTGACGGCCTATATCAGCCCATTCTGTTTTTTGCTATTTTTGACACCATAAAAGTTTTTTTGCGCCTAACGAGTCTCATGTGGACACCCATTTTTGGTGTTTTTATTGAGCATAATACCCGCATCTACAGAAGTTTGACTTGGATAAAATTGGGATAAACTTGCTTTGATTTGACAACATAAAGATGGTTTTTAGGTGATTGATATTGTAATGGAGGCTTAGGCAAATATAAAGAAGATAAAGTGGAAATGGAATAGACGTTACGTCCAGTGAAGTTATTTTGAAACAAAATCAACATAATTGAGACTATAATTTACTTAGATTTTGACAATTGACTGTCTGTTCTGTTTCCTTGTGTCCTCATTTGATTCCCTTTTTGTGTTCATTAATAACTCTTATCAGATCCTTTTTCATGTTTTTTCTTAGAAGTCTGAAAAAGTAAGACCTCTCTTTTGTTACGTT
>JXSR01S005696.1:49351-60463 GCA_000969725.1 Ophiothrix spiculata | reverse complement strand
GTTGACTTTATTTCTGTCAAGTTTCATTAAAATCCGATGATGTTTGAAAAAGTTACAAATCCAAACATGAATTTTCATGCTATTACTCTTCAAATATCTCAGACATTTCAGAGTCAAGTCGAAAAAAAATTGTATAAATTTCACAAAAACCCTCATAACTTTTTTATTATGACTTTGATCAGACTGAAATTTTCAGCATACAATATTATGATTATGACTCAACTATACTTAAATTAAGGTGATAATGCAACGTGTATTTAGGGACTGGCCATTTGAATTGATCGCTATTGCAAATTACCATAAGCTAAAAGTCATATTTACATGGATATCGACAAAAATACATATCTAAATGGTGATTCCAAATGTATTATTACTACCACGTATATCAAAAAAATTGTGCACGGATTAAAACTGATCTTGACCTTGATAAAAGCACCAAATCATAATTTTCGTGTTGTTGTAGTAAAGCAGATTTAATAAGCTTTCAAATGCAGAAAAAATAATGGAAATTGGATAAAAAATAAAAAAGATATGACCAATTTTGTAAGTACGTCTCTTTTTCTTCCATTCCAATGGGATTTACACAGTTAAGCAAGATATTACATCACAATTACGGGTTATGGCATTATGATAAAAGCTAAAAGTACTAACAAAATTGGTCATATCTTTTTTATTTTTCATCTGATTTCTATAATTTTTTCTGCATTTGAAAGCTTATTTAATCTGCTTACTACAATAACAAGAAAATTATGATTTGGTGTTTTTGTCAAGGTCAAAATCAGTTTTAATCCGTGCACAATTTTTTTTGATACACGTGGTATTACTAGAAACACTATTTATAATATCTTAAGTCTAGTTGTGTACACTGCGTATTCAGGGACTGGTCATTAGAATTGACTGGTACTGTCAAGTATTATTCAAAAAGTCAAAGGCCTAATGGTCATGTTTTTTGAGGTGAGGCCCATTTGCGTTTCATCTCACTCACTTCATCCATACCGCACTCCTTCCTGGTCATCGTTGATTAGAGTTGATAAATACCTTTATTTGGCTAATATTTTGATTGATTTTATAGACTAATACAATATCTTCAAAATCATACCAAAATTATGACATATCATACGATTATTGAAAAGTTGTGACGAAATTTGATGCACAATGTACATATCTCATCCACACCAACCACATGTATGCATTTTCCATCTCTGGCTAAACTAGCTCATTGACTTTTAACTTGTTAAAAGCGTTAATTATCAACTTCATTTGGGTTAATTCCAACTTGTTTTTGATAAACAATAACTAGCCTTTAAAATCATATAAGATTGGTGACGCTTCAATGGATTTTCAAGGAGATATGACAGAAATAATTATTTATGCACAATTTTCATGATGCCTCAACCTCACCCAACTCCACCTCTGGCTAGGTAGATTTAACGGGTCATTAAGCTTAATTAATCACTTCATTTGGATTTTATTCTTAATTTCTTGAAAGTCAAATAAATTATCTTTAAAATCATACCAAAATTATGACATTTCATTTGATTGTTGAAAAGATATGACAAAAATTGATGCATAAATCACTCTCCATGTAACAAATCCACCTTTTATGGATGCCCACATTAAAAAGGATGACCTAATAACATGGATATATCAACAAAGAATGTATAATGAACGGTGATTCCAAAATTATCACTATAACATGTTTATATATTTATATCGTTAATCATTTATAAGCAATACACACACTGTAAAAATGGTGTCTTGGCAATAGACACGGGTTTTTTTGTCACAATTTTCAGACGTGTCTATTTATAGATACAATGTCGTGTCTTTTTGCAAGACATGTTCAAAGGTAAGGTCTCTATGTAAGACACTCATACACAAATCACGTCTACACGCAAGACACTCCAGTTCCGTAAGACATGTCTGTTGTCACCAGTGGGGAGACATGACTTGCTGAAAGACATGTCTTTGATGTCTTAAAATGCATTTTATTGCTTCCATTTTCTTTTATTCATATTGTTTAAGACATGTCGTTTTCCAAGACATATCTTAACAAGACACCCAAGACACCATTTTTACAGTGTACGTTTAATAAAACAAAATTAAGAGATAAAGATACGTGCTCCAAACAAAAAAGAACATAACAATATGTGGCATATGTAGCTGATTGTTTCAGAAGGCACGGATTCAAGACTCCAAGACAAGCATTTCCATGATCATATATGTAGACCTACATGTAATGAGTATTTTCAATTTCAGATACAGATTCAACCCTAAATATTTCATTAAATAAACACTTAAAATTGCATTATCATTCAATGAATAGTCCCATAATTGACGATGCACTGTATATTCTACGTATAGGCCAACGCACTTCACGTGATGCGAGTATAGCGCGCTATGGCGGAATGGTAAACCGTGTTCGGTTCACCACCGTTGTTTTCAATGCAAATTAACGATTGACCACTTCAATGATATAAATAATATCTCTCCTTTTATAATCATTTGTGGTAAACAGTGTAAAGTATGTAAAATTCAATTATGGTAAACCGTGACGATTGACCATCATAGACAGCTCTCGTTTGATATCGATTTTGAAATTGTAGCATATTGCCTAAGGTTTTACTCGCATGCAGTGTCAGTGATTGGTAGTGTAACGTATAAAAAGGTTGCCCTGTACTCCCAAGGCCCAAGTTCGAGTCCTACGTTCAACTTTGAATTCATCATGATTTTTTCAATGTGTTTTGTATCATTAAACGAACAGGCCTAAAAATATCGTGTTTTGAACTGTGCCATTAATCCGTCGATTTTCCTTTTTTCATCACGAATACGTTATTGGCTATTTATTACCTCCCATGCGTTATTCACACATGATATTGCATTCACATCTGTCCCAAAACATACAACGACAACCCGTGACCCCCCCCCCTCGACCCCCTCCAACACACACAAACATAGGCCTACACTGCAATTGCAACAAGTATCATTTCTTAAAACAAGTTAAGCTGAGTTGCAGTAACGCTGCTGTAATCATGTTTATAAGTGCTATCTACCATGGACGGAACACCAATTTTCCATTAGGAACTTTGTTATGTTGATGTATTATTCTTAAGAACTACCTATAATTGATTTTTTAAAAACATAATATAGTTTTAATTATAATAAGGTCCTATAATAGTGTGACTTTTAGGAAACTTTACGGAGATAAAATCAGGATGTATCTGTGTAGAGTTCAATTACTCACGCAAAAGCTGTACCTAATGTAGTATATTTTAATGTATTACTCAAATTGAAAGTGACAAATACAAATGTGTTCTTTATCCATTTTTCTGGGGTAAAACAAGTTTTTGACAAAATACACTTGAAAACACTTTTAGATAGTCCAATTTCTTCATTTCTGACTCTTTTTCTCAAAACTGCATCTGATCTAAATCTTATTTATTATTGCTTTAATACTTAAATATATACAACAATGTTGTGTAAAACTTTAATTACTTTAATTGGTGTTGTGTTCTAAGTTCTAAGTGTTTACTATTTTGTCTGCCAAAGACATTAGCCGTCTGCAGAGATTGCAGAATAATGCTGACCGTCTTGTTTATGCAGTTGGAATAAGAACTGAGGCTGCACCACTGCTTTTAGAACTACACTGGTTGCCAGTGAGGCAAAGAATTGTTTTCAAAATTGTTCTTTATGTCTTTAAGGCTTTTAACAACCTAGCCCCACCCTATCTGGCTGAGCAATTTTCTGTGTATGTTCCAGCCCGTGCTTTACGATCCTCCATGGACACAACTCGTTTGGTTGTCCCAAAGACAAACCTTGCCATTGGAGATCGTAGTTTTGCAGTCTGCGCAGCACGAGCTTGGAACGATCTTTCACCACATATGAGAAATGTTCAGTCAGTGGAGGTGTTTAAGAAAAATCTTAAGACGTTCTTGTTTTAACTTTGCATTTATTTTTCATTTTTTGTGTAAACGCTATGTTACATTGTTTAATAGCGTCCTAAATACCTGTTGTTGTTGTTGTTGTTGTTGTTGTCATGTGAAGCCAGATTGTGCAGAAACGTACTTCAAGGTGTTAAAATTATGTTGAAAGTTGTATACTGCCCTGTCCTACAATAAAGGCTTGTATTTAAAAGAAAATGTTAAGTCTCATACGTTGTTGGTATTCAGCTAGTATTCAGATGAAACTTGTATAATATTTGAGAGTGATGTACGGTATCTAAACATTTATCATAGCGGAAGTGATGGTTACATATCTGGTAAACGTTGAAACTGTCATTCTACAAGATATCCAATTTGCTAATGTTGAAAAATAATACCTTTAGTTGGTATAATCATGACTGATGTCATGTCAGTGGGTAACATCTTTTCATTTTTGTTGAAACATCCCGATTTGGTGTCAACAACACAACGAATTTCCATTTTTATGAAGTGACGGTTACCTGGGAAACTTTGTCGTTGAAACTGTCATTCTACAAAAAAACTAATCCAATTCGCTAATGTTGAAAAATAATAATAATTGGTATAATCTGGAATGACTTCATGTCAGTGGGTAACATCGTTTTATTTTTAATGAAACATGCATTTAAAAATCATTTTTTGCAAATTTTCCCCTTGTAGCGTAAAATGAAATTTTCTGGCATTTACGGCTCATACGGGCTCAGGACAGCCACATTATTAAAAGACCTAAAACGTTTATGCTTTTGGGATCACAACGCTAAGCAAACAAAAAGGATTTACAAAGTTTGATCAAAATCTTGTTTGTTCGTCTTGCCAAAATATGTTTTTCTGATATCCCATATTTTTGGCAAGGAAGTGCTAACATTTTATTTTGAAAGTTGCCAATTGGCTGTTAACATTTTAGCAAAATTGATATATTTGGTGGCCCAAATGTTAAAGAGTTGCAATTTAATATAAATTGAAATATGTAATACACTGTTCATTGATATTAATTCAATCTTTCAGTTCTAGCCAGCTAGTTGCAATGATATTCATGGAATCAACAACGTTTTGTACTAAATTTTGCAGTCAAGCGCGTTTAACAAACAGTTTATCTTCTTAACATTAAAAGCCTGTCGTATGTAGTCAATAAGATTGTAACAAAACATAACCAATTTTAAAACATTTTTATTGCTAATGAAAAAAAAAGAGATTATGTGTGTAAAGTAAATTGACAAGGTAATATTAATGTAAAATCTATCGACTCTTCTTTTCATTTAGTGTGAAATTCTCGAGGTACCCTAGCCATAAGCGGTTACAACGTTTCCTTTGCCATTTTGGCGGCAACCCTTTTGTTTTTGCAGTTTCAATCAATTATATATAATTTAAAAAAAAATGAGAATGTAACTTTCAATCCACCAAGTGAGTATGTAAGTTTATTTTTCATAAAGTGCTGTTTCTGATAGATTGCTAATATTTTATGGGAGACATAATTTTGAGAGGTTCTCCTATAATGATAGCACAAAATAAATAAAATTGCAAGACAATTACATCCCAATTTCGATGATGTTAAGTTAAGCTATTAAGTGCTTAACCTGAAGTCAAGTAAGTAATCAAACATGTCTGCTAGAGTAAAACGCAGCATATGCAGATATGAAGCACAGTAGATACTTCTATTTAACATAGAAATTAATTTCAATTTATTCCAATGCTAGAAGGTTATATGTTAATGAATATGTTTGATGTAGTATATAGATACCGCTTTTAGTTTTGAAAGAGCATTCCTGTTTATTTTTATTCATGGAATTTGAACATTAAAAGGTTGTAGCTGACTGATACTGCATTTTTTCTTTGCAAAACAGAACCGGTGTCTTAGTACAATGTGCACGCATCAAGGCGCTGCTAATTGAATCCAGTGCAGTGGAATTCTAATACGCAAGATATCGCTTGCTCATAGAACCAATTTCTATGGTCGATCACCAGCCTTAGTAACTCACATCAACAATGCACCTTGGCTACGAATAAACTCGACTTATTGTGCACACCTTGGTCACAGAGGAAGCCTCGGCACGCTATTGGCTGGTAACAAAGGCACATTGCGTTCTTAAACAATATAAAGGAAACGTTACTACATGGTATTGCGATATCACTTAAGAGAAGTACACTGGTGTTAAAAACACGTAGAGAACATAAAGAGACTTTTTACATATCAATAGCAATAACTGTTTGGATTAGGAGAAAAGAGTTTTAAACTCTTTTATTGGATGACAATGGCATCTAGCATGTATATTTCAGCATGGATGACTGCTTTGTTTTTACTTATGCTTGTATACGCCACACGAGGTAAGTTTGGAAGTATACCTCAGTTTCTTGTGAGGTTTTTAAGATGTTTGCGTTCAAGAAAATTTGCTTCTAATTACAAAGTTATTGGTAGCATTATACTACTCTTTTTTACAAATTGTTTTTGCCTTTTTGGCATTGAACTCATTCATTTGTCTATGAACATTAATGCTTTAGTCTAATATTGTAATAACATTGTGTGCTGCTACTAAATTCCATTAAATAATGTCGTACTTCATTTGCTCTTGAACATTTGTTTAAAATTCTACAAAGGTGTATTTTATTGTCTAGCGCTCTTCTCTTTAACAGTTGTATAATTATCATTATTATTTTAACTATATTTTCCTTAATATCATCTGTTTTGATATTCATTTTTAATTCTTATTTTCCTCTCCTACATGCTTTCTTTTGTTGTTTATCCATTCGAACCCTCTTAAATTATTTGGGTCTGTGTCATTTTCGTTTCTTTGTTCTTTCTTTACTTTGAAACATATACAACCTTAAAGCAATTACCAACTGAAGAGTTGATTTCCAAACTCCCGACGTCCACTTTACATTTTAGGGTATGACGGTGACTCATTGACGGAGTAATATTAATTTTATTATTTTTTTTTTGCGAATATGCCTTTTTAAATACATTGGAGTCCAGATAATGGTTAATATATTCTAGTACTAATTGGTTTTTATTGTATTTCTGAAAAAAAAGGATGAAAGCAGTTTGTTAAATTTATAACTTGAAAACCCCATATCTGACATAATTTTGAATGCGATGCCAATATTTGGCTGAAACAGTAACATTTTGCGGTAAAAGTCTATATGAAATGCCAAAAAACCCCTACATTTTGCAAATCAGCACTTTATTTGATGTACGTTTCTAAGCATTAACGTAGTGATTATAAATCCCTCAAAATATGAAGTTTACACCACTTTTGGAGGTCTAGATCCGGGGATATTCATATAAGTAAGCGACATGATTAATCAAAAATTTTGAAAGTTATCAAATGTTTGATGTTTATGTAGGTCAAAATGTTAATTATTATTTATTTTGAAATGAGATTAAAACGGTCTCTCAAACAATTTTAGTTACTTACACTAATATACATGTATTTCATCATAAAGTGAAGATGAGCGGTACACCCTGTCTCCAGTGAACAATGCATTCATCAAGTCATAAGACACCGAGTTACCCCGTGCCTCACGTCACTACTTTTGTCGCTCAACCTCACGTTCTGATGAAAACCTATGGGCATGAATTAATATATCAAGTAAATCATTAAATTTGTTTGAGAGAATTGTTTTAAACTCAATTTAACTTTTTAATTATCTTTGGTGTTCATTTATTTGGTAACGTTTGAAGTTTATACAGAATTAGCAAATTGAGTTTTGCAATATTAATGCATTTAACTAATAAAGGGGAAATAAAATTTCTTTGTAGTGTATTGCAATTCAATATTACAGTAATGCAATTATAGTCATATCCCAGCTAACGAGAGGCCAGTTTTAATGATGATTAACAAATAAAATTGACTAAAACGATAACCTTTGATTAGTGATGCGATTACAATATTGTAATAATTCACTTACAACACCAATCAACAACCAAACATACTACTAATTGACGCAGGTTGGTGATCATGATATTAATGATGCTTTTAAATAATGCATCGATAATTAACTGATATAGGACAAAAGGTCATTTTCCGTACTGGACTGGCCGCTAGTTTAATATTTTACTGTGTAGTTTCTAATAATTTTCTCTAGTTTGTTTGTTGAATAGAATCTATTTACAAAAAACAACTTCAAACTTCTCCCCCGTCTCGAACTTGAAACCGATTTCAAATAAATAACGCACAACTTAAAATAATTTCCTTAAATAAATATCAACAGCACGATATTTTTGACAATATTAGAGATAATAAAAATTGAATGCAGGTTTAACAGCATGATATGTATTGGTTTTAGGTTCTTAAAACAAAATTCTTGTAAATTTTAGCAACCATAATATTTAACAAGGAAGTGGTTGCTTTTGAATTTCAGCATCTGGAAAAATGATTGGTGGAGGCAATCATTATTGAAATACACGTGCTTTTTGGGTGTGCTAATCATTTCTTGGATACAACAATTACCCAATCAGTCATTTTATTTCTTCTTGTATATATCTGTTTTTAATGAGATATAAAGCATATAAGATACAAATTATATAAAATAAAATGGTAACGTTCTTTTATACCAATCAATAAAATAAAGTCATATATTCATGCTCCTGATTGTCGGTGTACATCATACTATACAATTTCTTAAACTAAATAAAACATATACTATAGGAAATCCCATTTAAACTAAATATAACATATAATATAGGAAATCCCACTTTAAAAGCTTGAAGAGTAACACCAAAATTAAGCGACAATTATAATCATTCAAGCTTGAAGAGTAACACCAAAATTAAGCGACAATTATAATGTTTAATTGAGTTTTTAATGTAATGCAATTTTATTAACTACAAATAACAGCATATTTTACGACCCTTATATATATTTCTGTAAAGAGATATTTTTTAAAATGGCGACGAAAATTGTATACCTTACCTAAGGTCTTAAACGGGTTGACATACCCAAAGGTGTACATTCACCGCAAGGGATTGAATCATGATTACCTTGATCGTGTATGCGATAGATTTAGGTGTATTTGTGTTTAACGGACCCCTTTGGTAAGGATTAGGTTGGATTATTATGTATTCGACAAGAATACTAAATCGCCATGCTCACTCTTTTCAACTGATGTACATTAACAATATCTATTGTTTTTATTCTTCTTAGTAGTCATATTGTCCGTGCGAATTTTGGTTTATATCAATTGAAATTACATGCTTAATAATCAGGACCCAAATTCATGAAACCCTGCTAACTCTAGTTGCCTGCTAACTCTTTGTCTAACTGTCATAATTTATCAGGTAGACAAAGAGTAAACAGTCAACTAGATTTAGCAGGGATTCATGAATTTGGGCCCAGGTAACCCATGATAGTTTACAAAATAGTGAAATTTACATTACAACTTAACGTTAAATGTTTTTGAAAACTGATTCTTAAAATTCGAACGAGTCACGAATTCATAGTCTGTCTTAAGTTAATTAATCTATATTATGAACTCTAGTTAATTACTTTGCGACATTACTACACCCAACCATCAATTTTATATTAACAATTCAATGTTACTTGCGAATATTTTTGTTACGTAAAGGTTGGTCGAAACACTACCAAGACTAGCTTAAATAATAGCGAATCTCTAAAATCTAAATCATTTATATTGGTTATCAGACATGTAATTAAGTTATAATGATTTCATTCTCTGCTCATTATTACCTTAAATATCTTTTAAAATCTTAGACATGTTAATAATTTGAAAAATCACCGCTACATTGCCCCGGGATATAAAACGCAATATTGGGTGACTATTTATAGAGAGTTGTTTCTTATTGTCTTGAGTTCATTTCATAATTATAATGTTAAGCCCCGTGTACAGAAGTCTTTATGTTTTGAATGATGCACACTATTGGCACCAATGCCCATCTTACGGCTTTGATTTGGTGAAAACTATCTAACTTGGAATACAACGATTTAGATATATTACGTTTGAAATTCAATGGTATGCGGTTAAATTTTGTGGCTATTTCAATATGATAACAGTATATTTTGCCAAAACATTTTACTGAATTAGACCATTTCTATCTATTACTTGAAACTTTACAGCCAATAGTGTAGAATTACAGAGTTTTATCTAATGCAATTATTATTTTCTTTTGTTGACTCTAATTGGGTAACACTATCTTACTTTAGTTAAAATTGCCCTGGTATTGTCTTCATTGATTTACGTTATAGTCAGTCATCTAATTGGTTAAAAAACTGTAGAATTACAGAGTTTTATCCAATGAAAGTATTATTTTGCTAAGACGTTTTTTTCTTAAGTGTTATCCCATAGTCTGGTTAACTTTTATGTCAGCTTCAAGGGCGTTCCAAAGTGACTTTTGTGACCGAAAAATTTCACTTTTAAATGGCTACAGAACCTAGCATAAACATTATATCCACGGGTTTGTTGTTAATAATGGTGTTCACTGGTGGGGTCAAAACATGTAGATGTTTAGAAATTGAGTTAATTGCCAAAATCCTGAATAAAGCTTATGTGACGTTTGGTTACGTTTATGACATCGCACGGAAATGTTTTTTTGCTTCAAATGACCTCAATGTAGAAATTCTCTGAGGTGTTAGAGATTATTTTTTATTGCGCTCTACATAGATGATGGGTAACATATTTATAACGATTTCATAAAAATGGTAGGAAAGTTTATCGTGGGGATTTATATCAACGCATTATTTTGTGTTGTAACGTTTGGTAACGTTTGTGATATTTTGGTGTAGCTTTGTGGTAACGTTTGTGATTTTTTAGATAAAAAATGTGCTCATTCACGCACGGATAGAAAAACTTTAACATTTCTGTTTGGGAAATACTTCTCATGTACCAATTAGCAAATGTATGTTCGGATTTTAAAACTTATGATTGTGAAAATGCTTGTTATAACGTCAAAATATACTAAAACATCAAGTTCTTATAAAAGGTTTATTTTAACGTCTCAATCCAACGTCACATGATTGGAAAATAGTTGTGACGTAACTCATGGAGTGGACCAAATCAGTATGACGTCACTTATTGAATTGATGACGAGAGTGTCAAAGTTAAGCAACCAACACGAAGGCACAAAGACACACGAAAGCAATCTGTGTGGACTAAGCTTTCAATTTTACCTTAATTAAATTCGGTGAATTTCACGGATTCATAT